>JALBCR010000115.1:12500-103263 GCA_030710515.1 Abscondita cerata | reverse complement strand
CCCATTATTGATTTCTTATATTTATTTATATAGTAATACCTTTATTTAAAAAAAACGTTTTCTTTTAATTTTAAACTATAATCCTTGGTATCTTAATTATAATTATGTAATAAATTCTTGTCAAAAAAACTAAATATATACGTTGACAATAAGAATTGCCTTAAGTTTTTATTTTCACTTTTTTATATTAACTACAGAAAAAAATGAAACGTCATAAAATATACATTTTGTGAGGACTAAATATTATGAATAGAGAGTTTAATGATTTTTTTAATAACTTACAATAATTAGTAGGTTAGATTTATTTAAAAATAAGTAATAATCAGTCAACCCAAATAACCATGTTTAGTTTTTTGATTTAATTTAAAAGTTATTGCTTGTAGACGTTTTTTAATCAAAATTATTTCTAATTTTATTTTGTAAACATTTCTTAAACAAAATTTTGATTCGATAATTAATCGAGCTATGGTGTTTAATTAGCGATACCTTCAAATATATTCTTTAAAGAAAAAATTAAGTAAGCAACGTAAATTACCTATTTTCTAAAACGTGCTTAGTGTAATGATTCATTCTACAGTCCTTCTATAAGATAACCCCTGCTGAGACTACCTGCTGTTAGAATTGTAAATGATACCCTTAAGCCCGCTTCACAATGTGCAAACTTTTGTTTACAGAAATTGTGGTGTCCAAGTTTTAAATTTCATGAGTGTACATGAGAGTTATTGAAAAGTATTCGTTTTTGCAGTAATTTCTTTGTGATTTAATAGGGAAGTGAGCAAATGAACATTAAAACATGTAGATATTTTTATTTTTTGATTTTGACAAATGATTTTTGCGTTTGTTCATATTTTGAGTAAACTTTCTTTGTATTTAAAAAAACTTCTCCTAGACTACATTTAATTTGCATCACTGTTACCTAATAAATTTCAAAAATTTGTTTTTTGGTTTCCAATATTTCGACCTTCGAAAAACTATTATGGCCTTATCAAACTAGATTTTTTTTTAACTTGTTTATGTGTACTATTTTCATTTTGTAAAGCATTACAAAATATACAGAACAAATGTTACTAATTATTTGTTATTGTAATAAACATAGTTAATACATTTAATGTAGCAGTATTTACTAAACTATTGCATATTGTACTGTATGTGCACCCAGGGAGTACGCATATTTGTATCAAATTCGCATATATTTCGTTTTTATATGCATACCATGATCCACCCTTTAGTAAAAACTGATATTTATTCTTTTGGTTAAATAATCACCTTTTACCAAAAATTGTATAATTTTAGTTTCTGATAAGGTATAAATGTTTCTGTTTGATTTTAAATTTGTGTCTTTTGTTTGCCGGAGTATTCTTTTTAGTAATCGGATGTAATATTAGTTTATGGCTATGTTTTGCACCTACGTTCCAAATACTTCATTGGCCCAGTACTCGAATAATTAAGTGCATCAGTTGGTTTGGGATTGAAAATACTATACACACATATTTTATAATCAGTTAACAACTAACACATATCATCGCGATGCGGAGACGTTTGTGTGCAATACAGTGTACAACATAAGAGTATATTCAAATAATTAATATAAATTCTTGCCTTAAGTGTACAAAACCTCTACGAAATTTCTGAACGCAAATATACTTAGAAATGACCTGCAACGTCGAAATGATAATGGAGAAAAGAATCTTAGAATACATTATATACATGGAACACCTGTGACTGATTACTTGCAACAAAAAAACCAATAAGTACGCAATTAGTAAACAAACTAGCACAAACTTGCCTCTATCTAATGCAATGACGAAGCTAAATGAAAATTTGAGTCTAGTTTATCTGATTACTATTAGTATATATTGCTAAACAACTTTCATATAATAGCTGTAACAGAGACATGGTTACTAAAGGAGCAACCCGATTATTTATACTCTATTCTAAATTATAACCTAGTTCAAAAAGATAGAGAAGGCAGAGGGGGTGGAGTCTGTTGGTATATTAACCAAAATTAAAAATTTTATCTCTTGGTTTTGTGAATGAATTAACTGAACAGCTATGGATTACTGCAAAAATTAATAATATGAAAATTGCGTTTGGTGTACTCTATATTCTGTATTGTAATTGCATTGATGAAGTTAAAACAGCTTTAGCTTAAGTTAACTCGAAAGTCGACAAAGTTATTTATGTTGGAGACATAAATTTCGATTTACTAAATAAAAGTAATTTTTATTTAGCTCGACAGTTCATTTATACTACAGAGACCTACAATCTCACACAAGTAATTTATGGGTCAACTCGTATCACGGGGAAAACTGCAACTCATCTAGATGTTATATGTGGAACTATTGATTTACCGCATATTACTAATCATAGGCTAGTATATTGTAACTTCATTTTACAGTGTATATGTCACCACTCTAGTATAATAACATATAAAAACTTTAAACGCTTGCATTTATCCAAATTTGACATGGACACTGATGGACCTAGATCCAGCACTCATCATATAATTGTAGCAAGAAAAAACAAATTTAACTTTGAGTTTATAAAGGTTAGCGACAAGACTGTTACTAAAATCATCAACAGTTTTTAGACTAACTCTGAAGGAAAAGAGTGCTACAATGTTAAAATTAACTGTTCCATTTTGTGTATTTGCAATTACACACATTATAAAGTCTTCATTAACAATGCCGTTGCTGTGGGAACAAACTATTATAATACCAGTTCCAAAGAATAGATCAGGGGATCTACCACCGACTCTGGTGACTTTTCTCACCGGTGAGTTTTGTCACCAAAATGACGTCATTTCGGTGAGAAGTCGAAAAACGCTACTATTGACTGAAGTGACTTTTGTCACCGGTGACAAAAACCAGTGAGTTTTCTCGAGCGCTTTATTTTAAGTGAGATTTGACATTTGAAGAAAATTAAATCGAAATAAAAGATTAAGACGAGCTGAAAGTGATAATATAATAACATAATCATTTCAAAACAGTTAATGTTTTATGTTTTCAGTCCACTTTATGAAATATCGAACAAAATTTGAAAATAAAACTTTTTTTTTGTGTTCTTGTCGTACCTTTACAATTAGTTATTTTAGTGCACTCAATTAACTGTTAAGTGTGAAATAAGTTGCATACCGCGTTGCGCAGAAGAACGAATGCCTGCAAACAGTAGACAGAAGATTACTGCGTCTAATGCTTTTAACCTTTTAACCTATTTGCAATTGCAACGACTTGTGCTTTGTGAAACTCGTTAGTTCTGTGAAAACTAAGAAAAACTTGTGCAAACAAAATGGACTATCTAATGATGTTAAATTTAATTCACGATTTAGAAGATGAAAAAGAACGACATCCTCGACTTGTGAGGCGCGGAGACCCCTTAGAGGAATTTCCAGACAATCAGTTTATCAAACTGTTTCGGGTGTCCAAAAACTTATTTAATTATATTGTGGATCTTGTTGGACCTTATAAAAATACCCAGTGATTTGTCCATTCATACTCGAGTAACTAATAACAAATAATTTTGTCTGTTTTCAATGTATGTGTTTAAATTTTAGGTTTTAGCGACACTGCGTTTTTAAGCTGCTGGCAGCTATCAAGCTGATGTAGGCTATAACGTTTTCATGGGCATATTCCAGTAAAGTGTTAGCAATGCGCAACCCGATGTTATACACTTATATTAAGTTTTCGAACAATTTAGAAGCACTTAGAGACGTCAGACAGAAGTGAGCAAAGTTCATGCACTTTTTAATTTCTGAATTGTCAGCTGGCAAGATAGAAACGAACGGTTTATTGGGCAATTAGTTTATATACAGGGTAGCTTTTATGTATGGAACCAAGGCTCTGTAGCCAAAACGGTTGAAGGCATCATTCTGGAAATTTTAGGGATCAAATCTGAAGCTATTTCACATAATTTGACACAATTAAAAAATTTTTTTGCTCGATAATTTTTTGACACGGCCGCCATCTTGAATTTTTTTAAATAGCAAAATAATCATGTGATATATCATTTGAAAGCTTATTTTATTTAGTTTGCAACTGACTAGAAACAATGAAGTTGTACTTGGAGGAAATACCTAAAAAATTTATTCTAATAATTATTTCTGCAATTATTTGTATTATCGCCTTTTTAATTTAGGTGGCGATGCTTTTGACACGTTACCTAGGTGACGTTACCTAGGTAACGTTATAACGTCAAAACATCAGTTATTCTCATTACTAGTTCATTATTATTCAATAATTAGAACCGTCTCGTAAAAATGAATCAGCAAACTGAATCAGAAAGATTACAAATTCTTATGGTGGTTTGTTACGGCGATAGAAAACGCACGCATAAAGAAGTTTGCCAACTTTTCAATGCTGAAAACCCTGATAGGAATCCTATAGTGAGATCTACTGTGACCAAGACTTTACGACGGTATAATATCACTGGGAGTGCTAAGAACCGTCGCAGAAGTGGCCGACCAACAACAGTGGCTACAGAGGATAATTCACTGGCAGTATTAATGGATGTAGTTCATCAGCCCAAAACATCAGCATATCAGCTTGCACTAAACCATAATAAATATTCAAACTCAGTTACAAAATAAATAAAATAAGCTTTCAAATGATATATCACATGACCCATCTTGCTATTTAAAAAAATTCAAGATGGCGGCCGTGTCAAAAATTATCGAGCAAAGAAATTTTTTGATTGTGTCAAATTATGTGAAATAGCTTCAGATTTGATCCCTAAAATTTCCAGAATGATGCCTTCAACCAACAGAGCTACAGAGCCTTGGTTCCATACATAAAAGCTACCCTGTATAATTTTGTTGTTTCAGATTTGTGATATTAATCTAAAAATATTGAATGTTGTGGTAAATTACCCGGGAAATACCTACGACTCATTTGTATGGAACAATAGTCAAGTGAAGCAGTTATTAAGGCAATTGCATAATGAAGGTCGTAACGATTTTGACTTAATTGGTACTAAATAGTATTTGTTTTAAATAATATAAGTTACACATGTTGTTTTACATGTGATTCTGGCTATGTTCTTCAACCATGGCTCTTTACACATTTTATACCTGAACCACAGCAGAATACTCCAGAATGGAGGTATAATGAAGCAATAAAAAGAATTAGGAGTATCATAGAAAGATGCAATGGACTTTTAAAAGCACGGTTCCAATGTTGTTTGAAACATCGTGTGCTTCATTATACTCCAGAAGTAGTTGGTAAAATTGTTAATGCCTGTGTTGTACTTCACAATTTGTGTGTCGACTACAACATTCCACCTTCAGAGGCTGAAGAAGAAATTGACTTGGATGATGGTATATTGTTTATTATTCATTTAATTTTAATTAAGTAATAAAATTGTAATTTTTTGTGTGATTTTTAGATATTATGCATGAATTAGGCAATATTGGTGATTTTGCAGAAGCAAATCCAGAATTAGAGGCTGAGAGAGCTGTAAGGTCAAGGTTAATTAGAGCAAGGTTTCAAAATAGTTAAGTCGAAATTTTTTTTGTATGCTGCTTTTGAAGTTTTTGTTCTCCGGTTCACCAATATGGGTTTTTACCAGAAAGGCCGGTGTAACAAATTTTGTGTATTCCATGCGGACAAAGTTGTTAACCCTTAGACTCTGCTGGACAATATTAAAATGTAGTATATCTGAATTTTAATCAGGGCTTTCAACAAGTGTCTTTTAAAATTGGTCTGCAAAAATCCAACCCTTGAACTTGACGTCTAATATATGAAATGAAACTGGACAGAAACTCCAACAATTCTATTTTGCACTAGAAGAAAAACAAGAACAAATTAACAAGAAACAAACTATAACGACTATATTTACAACTACAAAAAAAATAAAATAAATAAACTAGCAACTAATTTCTAACAACTAAAAAACTATTTACAATAGCCGCAAAGAAGCGCATTTGCAATGACTTTAATGCTGTCGTTTATAGACCGCATTATAACCAATTTTTCGGCATAATATTTTTTGCGCAATTTCAATTTTTTTTGTAAATATTTTGCGTGTTCAGCATATGATACTTTTGCAATTTTTTTTAATAATTTTTTTTGTGGGATTTTTGATGTGGTAGGGGATAAACGTGGATATCTTCGTATAGCGAACTCTGCTGGTATATAGACGGTTTTGGTTGAACCACAGGAACTGGAGGATTGTTGAAGGAACATGAAAGACCTACAAACGTTACTTGTGGGGTGGGTATTTGCAACTCTTGTATTGCAGCTGGTGATAATATTGCTGCAATATTTCCTTCAACCTTGGTCAAGGGTTGAAAATTACCCACCTCACCACCCGTTTTATTTGCTTCTCTGTTATTTGCAGCGGTTTTTTCTTTGGTTCGGGCACGTAAATCTTGCCATGTCTGTTTCAATTCAAATAAGTGTATTTTAAAGTGTTCGTTATTTTAATTAATATACCGTATATTTTTTAATTAAGTGGGTTAGTGACTTAAATTAATAAAAATAATGCTTAGGTATACATACTGACAAACTTGACTTATTTTTTGAAAAAAATCGACTTTTTCAAAACAAATTTAATATTATGTTTGTTGACTGTGAAAATGTTTTTTCCCTGACTTCATAAACAAATAATATTAGCAACAAAAATCTTTCAAATGGGATAGTAAAGATAAAATTACTTTTCTTCACGCTCTCTAAACCTTTTGTGGCCCTATAGTTTTATTTAAAGTTTCGGAAACATTTTGCCATAAGGTTTCGCCGTCTTTTCTTGTAAAGTACTAGAAAATTTCCCCGAAATTAATTTCATGTGATTTTGCAAGAATTCTATCAGAATGGCTGTTTGTTGTTTAGTAGTTTTCATTTTTATTTTTACTTTTAAACGGACAGCTTGAATTTACAACCAATTGACGTATTCATGACACTGTAGCTAAGCAACGAGAACGAAAGTGCAATGTTGCCAGATCTAACTCATGACAAAACTCAACGGTGAGTTTTGTCTTCTCTGAGGTGTCAATAGTAGCCCTTTCTAAAAATGAGGGAGAAATTTCATGTGACTTTTATCACCCGGTGACAAAACTCACCGTAATCGGTGGTAGACCCCCTAGATTACCATAGCTTTAAAAAATTCTGGAAAGTGTAGTAATGATGCAAATATATGAGACAGTAAATTTACAGAGTAGGTATATTACCTAAAACGCACTGTGGATTTTAAAAACATCACAGTACTAAGACAGCATTAATAAAACTAACAAATGATGTAACGGCAGGAATTGAGCAGTCACTTATCACTTATCATTGTGCTATTGGGTTTTAGTAAAGCTTTTGATGTAGTAAATCATAAACTTTTTCTTGTAAAATTACAGTACTATGGGTTTTCTGAACATGTTGTTGTCTGGTTTAGAAGTTACTTAACATCAAGAACGAACACTGTAAAAATTGAAAATCATTTTTCTAGAGAATTGACAGTTACCAAAATAGTTCCTCAGGGAAGTGTATTGGGTCCACTTTTATTTTCTATATTGACAGCAGATTTGCCATCAGTACTTTCTGGATTAAACATGTTTTCTGTGTTCAGTTTATAGTATTACAGATAAGCAACATGGATCTATTAAAGGTCGCTCTACAGTTTCGAACTTAACCTGCATTACCCAATTTATCGCGGAATCTATAAATAATGATAGCCAAGTCGATCTAATATATACTGACTTTTCGAAGGCATTCGACAGACTTGATCACAGTATTTTGTTAAAAAAACTTAGTTTTTTTGGATTCTCCACCAATTTGATTCAGGTATTTAAAAGTTACTTACTCGATCGTTCGAAGTTTATAGAATGTAGTGGTCATAAGTCTGTTAAATTCTTGTTAACGTCAAGAGTGCCTCAGGGATCAGTGCTTTGCCCTATGTTTTTCAATATATTTATTAATGATGTGGTGGAATGTGGATTGTTTAATCTATGCGGACGACCTTAAAATTTTTAAATCTATCGGTAATTTTGATGATTGCAAGTTATTTCAACAGAATCTTTCAGCTATTGATGAGTAGTGAGTTTTAAACAGATTATCTTTAAACGTCGTTAAATGTAATGTTATGTCCTTTTCCTGGAAGGTAACTCCTCTGATTTTTGATTATACTATTAATTCTGTTCTTCTCAATAGACCTAATAATTTCCGTGACTTAGGGATTATCTATGATAAAAAATTGAGTTTTTTGGATCACATTACTTTAACTTTATTAAGTTGTCAAAAACCCTGGGATTCATAATTCGCTACGGTCGTGAATTTAATAATGTAAATACTTTAAAAATCTTGTTTTGCGTCGATAATTTGGTCTCCATCACATAAGGTTCATATTGACAGCATTGAAAGAATACAACGTCAATTCCTGAAATATCTGTTTCTTAAAGTTGAGGGTTATTATCCTTGCATTGGATTTCCTAACAGTGAACTGCGATCACCGTTTTTGTCCATCACTTGAGAACAGACGAACGCGTGCAGCTATCGTTTTATTATGTAAAATAATTAATTATGACATAAACTGTGCTAAACTTCTTAATAAAATTACATTTAACATACCACGCTATGTATCACGGAACCCTTTTACTTTTCATCTCGAAACTCCGAAAAAAAATATACTGAAATTTTCTCCTTTATTCAGAATGTGTGACATTTACAACAAATTTCAGCACACTTTTGATATACTCAACTGCAAGGTACCTTCAGTAAATCAGTTGTTTCTTTAATTTTAGAATCATCAGAATGTATTTGATTGAATTTTTTGTATATGCATTGTTTTTATATTTTTATATTTGTATGCCTATTCTGTAATTGGGTCTTTCCTGTTGAATAGTGACAAATAAATAAATAAAAATTAGATTCTGCATTCCAAAAACAAAAAAACAACTTGGCCAGGGAATTTTTATCACTGAAAAAAAATTGATTGCATTAAACAATGGGTATACTGCTCTAAGACCTACAAATACTACTCACAAGCAATTTTTTTGGTATATAAAAATGGACACTGCATTAATAACCCAATTGGGATTAACACAATGGGCAAAGTTTCAAAAGAAATCACCATTTTTGTCTATAAAATTTGACAAATTTGAACCCTAGGCGCATTTGCACAAACTTAGATAATGTAAAGTTTTCTATTTAGAAACTAGTTTTTAAACTAAGTTCGGACCTATTTTCTTTCTAAGTGTCACTACTTGACTTACGCATTGACACCAATTGATACCAACCTCTCATATCGTTGTCACATCGAAATTCAAATATTTAAATAAATGAGCTGTAAAAAAGGGAAGTGACCATCGAAAGTAGTAATAAAAACTCTTATTACATTGTATGAATTGCAACCAGTTTTATACAAGGTGGTCTAGAATATATTTATACAATATGTCCCCTAAGTTGGAATCATATGAAAAACTTTTTTATTATTAATTTTAGGAAAAATAGTTATTTTTTGTAAAAAGTTCTGCATGTTCTAAAACACAGTCATCAAATATCAATTTTTTTCAGTCGTATACGAGGTTTGTCAAAAAATATGAATTTTACTCTAGAGGAAAGTACCTTTAAATTTAACAATATCGGAAAATGTTATCAAAAAAAGTTGATCAGAAATAAAAACTACGTTCAAATATACAATTACATCCATTTACATTAAAAATTAAGGTTATTTTATTTTTTAATAATGTTTCTATTTTGAATAAACATTTATCTCTTGTGATTACGAAACACATGATAACCATTTTTGGTATGTTGTGCAACTTGATAATTTGACTAAAATATTATAATATACTTTTACGATGCTGTGAGTCATTTTATTTCTACAGGGTGTTGAACTTTTATTTTTCAAAAATGTTCAATAAATATCATATTTTTTGATAAACATCGTATACGACTAAAAAATATTTACATTTACATTTTTACATTTACATATTTATTTCCCAACAGAAATTTCCTTTTACAGGAAAAAATTATACAACAAATTATACAGATAGTATGGTTACAGCAGTACATACAAATTATAAATATTTTCGCTAAATAAATCAAAAACTTATGACACTCGTTGCTGTTCCTACTGATGTTGTGAATTGGCGAGTTGTAGTGCAGATTTGTCCTAGCAGTTTTAACGTGAATGATATCTTGCGAACGAGATGACAGTCTAGGAATATTTAATGAAAACTGTAATGTAAGGTTACTGTCGTCGATAGAACCGTGAATTAAATCATAAAAAAATTTAACTGAATGAAATGTACGTCTAGTCTCTAAACTTTTAAAGGTAAACATTGACAGCAGAGTGGTGTAATCAATTTCATGGTCCGGGTATGTATGAAACTCTTTGAAGTAGATCATCTTTAAAAATTTTCGCTGAATATTTTCAAGTAGTAAGATGCTTTTCTGGTAATACGGTGACCAAACCAAAGAGCAATACTCAAGCTTCGATCTTATATAAGCATAATAGAGAGTAAGAAGAGTCTTGTTATTTGTAAAATCCTTGCATGTTCGATGTATAAAACCTAATTTTTTAAAGAAAAGTTGTAAATTGATTTGATATGATTATTAAACGTTAAATGCTTTTCAAATATTACTCCAAGATCTTTATATTCAGTAACTCTACGTAGTACGGTATTGTTTAATTTGTATTCATAACAAAATACATTCTTCTTTCTTGAATACGTTAAAGTGACACACTTGTTTATATTAAAAAAAAGATCATTTTTTACGCACCAGTTTTGAATTTTGATTAGATCATTTTGTAATGAGTTACAATCATCAAAGTTACTTATAGTTCTGAAAATTTTAATATCGTCCGCAAATAGAAGTAAATGGCTATTAATTCCTACTGTAATATCGTTGATAAATATTAAAAAAGTAATGGACCGAGATTAGACCCTTGGGGAATACCAGAAGTAGCAGTATATTGTTTGGATTTGTAACCATTATATTCAACAAATAATGTTCTATCAGTTAGATATGAATGTAGTAATGTTGTGAGTTTTGGATGAAAACCATAAGAGTCAAGCTTTTTTAATAAGATGGAATGATTTACAGTGTCAAACGCTTTATTAAAATCCGTATAAATTGTGTCTACTTGTAGTTTAGAATTCAAAGCTTCAGATACGTACTGAGTGAAAGTAATAAGATTAGTTTGCGTAGATCGTTTATTTATAAACCCATGTTGTTTCTCAGAAATCATAGGTCGGATGTGTCTGCTTATGTTGGTATATAAAATGGTTTCAAGTAGTTTTGAAAAGTTATTTAGGATTGCTATAGGTCGATAATTTATTATTTCATTTACTGGACCTTTCTTATGAACAGGGCAGATTCGGGTAAGTTTCCACAAAGTAGGGAAGATGCTGTTTCGTAGACATAAATTAAAAATATGTAAAAGTGGGTCAATCAGACAAGTGATACAGTCTCTGACAAAGAAGGAGGATATTATCGGGGCCAGCAATTGAAGTTGCTTTTAAGTTTTTTGGCAGCTGTAACAATATCATCCTGAGTAATGCTATTGATTACTAAGCTGTTAACGTAGTTATTACATGGAAGGTCCACTTCGGTGGCAATAGATGCTCTATAAGTATTACGAAAAAATCCGCAAAACCGTTAACACAATCTAATGGTGATGTTAATTGATTATCATTAAGGGTCAAATTAGATGGTATCCTACTACGACATTTACGATTGTTAACATACGACCAGAACTGTTTTACGTTATTTTGAATAGTTGATTCAGTGTAATTTATAAACTTTCTGTATTCATTATGAATTATTTTTTTAACAACTTACGAGTGTTATTAAATAAAATTTTATAACTTAAGTTATTAGTTAGGCGATATAGTTTATGATAGTGACGTTTCTTCCTAAGGTTCCTTTTAATTTCTTCTGTAATCCATGGTGGAAACTTGATAGTATTAACTTTATTAATTTTGTATGGTACATAGTTGTTAAAAATTGAGTAGATTTTTTCATATAGTATGCTACACGCTGTATTAGGATTGTTACTTTGCAACACATCATTCCAATTACAATTCATCATGGCTAAATACAAGTTCTGGAGGTCTGCTTTTCTAAAGTTATAACTAGTTGATGTAACGTTAGGATGAAAATTGCATGTTTGTGGTTTATGAATTCGATTTCATTGAGAAGAGCGGGATGATGAGAATCAATTTTTACCAAGGGGTAATCGCATCTAGTGACATCCGTGTTAATATCATGAGAAGTTAGAAACACATCAAGCAGTTTTTCGTTCGCATTTAATATACAATTGTGCTGAGTAAGTTTGTTGAAGTTAATAAAATCAACAAATGATTGGAGTTGGGCCGAAGAACAATTTTCATCAATTGAATGTTGGTATAAGTTAGGCAAGTTAAAATCACCAGATATACAAGTACTACTAGATAAATTATGAACCTGTTCAAGTGTAGTAAATAAGTTATTGTAAACAGACGTTGGAGTGTTGGGAGGTATATATGGGCAAGCAATAAAAATCGACTTTCCACGAATTATCACTTGTAAGGTAACAACATCTATCAGGTTACTAAGAGCCGAACAGTGAATTTGTCTGCTTTCAAATTTACTTGAGACTGCAATAAGTGCACCTCCGCCTTTTCTCCCATGATATTTGATGACTGTATTTTAGATTTTAGAACATGCAGAACTTTTTATGAAGAATAACTTTTTTTCTAAAATTAATAATAAAAAAGTTTCTCATATGATTCCAACTTAGGGGGACATATTGTATAACATAGTTTGTAAACAGTAACTTTTGTTTTTATTAGCAATAATATTTAAATGATGTATTGCGGAGATGCGCAAAACGTATAATTTTAGAGACATCTAGCGAAGCACTTCAGATTAAAAATATAAGTTGTCTTTGTCAAAGTTTCTAGATGCGAAATAGTACAATGTCATTCGAACTTTATAGACGGTAAATAAGAACATAAAATATAACAGCACAGCCGTTGCATTACGATACATAATGGACCGGTCCAGCAAACATAATAATGGAGAAACAGATAATTAGGACAGCGAATACAGAATATTACTTAACTTTAGATGTCCTTTAGATTAGTAAGCCATAATACAGCTTCGTCCGTTAAATTATTAATGATTACAAACCCTTCTTTAAACTTTGTTAATTGACAATCCTACACAGTATGTGCAACGGTCTCTGGTTTGTTTCCACAGTCACAATTTGAATTACAATTGTCACTATATTTAAATAACATAGAGTTGCATTTTAATTGGCCTGTTCTTATGAGATTCACGTTTCACCAAATTTTTCTTTTTTGATGAAAGCTCAGGACTTGTATTGTTGGATCATCAATGAGATGTTTATTGAAACATCAACTTCAGACCATAATTTTTTCCATTCTTCAACTTCAGAAAAAGCCGTACTTAAGTAGTCTTGCAACTATACAGGACTACACAACTAATGCCAATGCAGCTGTACGAACTGTCTTTGCATCTGCTCCCCAAGTTGTTACAGCTAATTTTTGAATAGAATTATTTCTTGTTTTCATTTTTTGTTTTACTTTTTCTAAATGATTTTGTAAATTAAAAACGTATCTAAAGTTACTCTCAGATAAACTGGGTTAAAATTATGGTTTATTAAAAATAACATTAAGTTTTCTACTTTATTCTCTATTACTTAAACGAAAACAAAAACCTATGCCCTTTTGAAATTAGGGCAAAAATCCCCATTTTTTGAAATAATTTCCTACAAAATGCAAATCATCACATAGCTTACTTTCAGTTTCGAAAAATTCCGAATGTTGAAATAAAATTGCCATATCATCGGCGTAGATGAATTTTTGACATTGTAAAGAAGGAAGATCAGTTTTAAGTTTCTTCTGAAATACAGCTTTCAAAAGAATATTTAAGAAGTGATTTAAAAACCTACCCAAAGTTCATTCCGGTAAGTGGGACTTAGGGCGGTTTCAAGAACGTTAATGAGGTTTCTAATGCTACCTGGTTATCCTTAAGTCGTAAACACAATCTTGTAGAAGAGAGACTAGAGAATACATTCTGATGACAAGCAATATCGCAATAGTAACACAAACAATAAAATTCAAGATCATGAAGGCATAGTACAAGTATCTATATGTAATCTATATCTTAATCACAATTGGATCGTATTAAAAATTTAAATCTAGTATAGACGCCACAAATATGTCTCGGCGTATGACGCAAAAATTAAGTGAACTTATCGTGCATGAATTCAACCCTTTAAAGAAAACTTGAGAGTAATAAACTCAGGATTCGTCGACTGTAAGACCTTTCAGTTCACAAACGGCACCTGAATATTTATTTCAAAACGCAAAAGAATTATCGTAAATTCAAAATCGTTTTGTACGTGCATGACATTCGCATTTAAAATAATAACGTAAAAAAAAAATGTATGCTTAAATTTTAAACACTTATCTGGAAGTGGGTCGACAACTTCTTCAAAGAAGTGTTGCTGGCATCACCACATAGATCCGGGTTAAATATTGAAACGTGATAACTAGCGAGTCGCCTTCTTAGAGTGCATCCCTTGGTGTTAAAAGAATTATCGAGGGAGCGAGTTGTCCAGTGGTAATCATAGATAAACAATACCGGTGAATAATAAGTTAATTTTTTAGTTGAAATTACATACAATAGAATACATACGGATTTCACATTTTTATCTAAAATGGAAATTTAACTTCCCAGGAAGAAATTCTAGAATGACAAGATGGCGATGTAGCCAGATGTGGGTTTTGAAATAAAATTATAGTTAATTAAGTAGAAGAAACAATTCAATTACCTCAAGAAACCTAATCCGTACGTTGAAGTTCACCAAATATCAAGACGGAAGTGATTACAATTACTAACCATAATTTGTGTGGACAATTTCCCCTTTTTAAAATTAGACAACTAAAAAGTAAGGTTGATGAAGGTAAAGTTGGTTGCCTGTCGCCAGGGGCAAATAACATAACATCATAATTCAAAAATAATCCGACGCTTTATTCGAAAGTAGCGACATAGTTAAAAATTACCGTCGAAAAGTCATCTGGAATCCTTTTTGAATTTATTAGTTTGATTTAATATTTTGAACATAATAATAATTCATATACTGAATTTCTTAAGAAACAAATGCATGTTACATAAATAACACAACTATCTTGTTTAGAGTAAGATCATTAAGAACACGTCAATCAGATCAGATATTGATTTATAGTATACATTTTATTCGAACTTTAAGATCTACATTCTAATTTATTTTTGTTGTTGCCCGTCTTTGTCCTTTTCTACGAGGTGAATCATATATTTAATTCTAATTACCTATAAATAAATGTATAATTCAACGAACAATGTCAATGTCTTGCAGTTAATCCAAAATTTGTTTACCCTTACGAACAAAAAAGTTACCAATAATTAATTTAATAAAAGACTGTGAAGATACAATATCCCTACACGATGAAATTAATAAAGACAGATTAAGAGGTAAGATAGTTAACTGTATTACTAACTACATTAATAAACCTTCTAGTGAGTGGCGAAAAAAGATATATTTTTTAAAAAAAGTTATGACTAATACAATTAGATTTAAAAATCGTTGTAGAGATATTCTAATCTGCAGATCAGATAAAGGTAATGCCACCGTAGTATTAAATAGAGTTGAATATAAACAAAAATTAATAAATTACTAGATTTACAAAAAACTTAGGTTAGATCATTGATTATACGACGGAGAGCTTATGGCAGCTTTGGAAACGCAGTTCATAATTAAAAAAATTACAATGGATGGGGCTGCTAGTACAAAATTATCTTGTTAGAATTTGATAAGCTAAGTTACGCACCAGTCCGATTATCGAGACTCTGATATGATAGAACTGAGTCTGCGAAGCTAATTATGTCATTGTTTGTTATGTTAAGCAAAGTCTTGCGGTTTTAAATTTCAATGATGTTTAAATGCAGTCAAAACAATAAACGTAGCGTCGATCCTTCTTCTAATACAAGGACAGACATTAAAACCACCATTCAAAGCAAATCAATTGTATAAAATATTCCAGTTAATTTATATTGCAAAAATAGTAATGCTTTATACTTAAATATTAAAAAATAGGTCGTGTGTTTGGAACGGTCTCACGATTAAAAATACATTTGATTTGTTTTCCAATAATTATTAATGCGTCGAGTAGCAGAATTGCCAAATTCCGTTACTCCAGATAAGTCGTAACTTTGATTATATAATTGAACTAGGTATATAAACAAAGCTCGTGGATTCTCAAAAATTTTGTCTACAAAAATAACAAGTTGCCACAGATTTTGATACAAATTCTCAATTATACTGTCAATTATTATGTCACTGGAGAATGGCAGAATACCGTTTTTGTACCTATTAATTAAAACCATTGATTAAAACAGTAGTAATTCATCAAAAAGCATCAAAACACGTTAAATTTTGACCGAACAAAATTATTGATATATTATTTAGGTAGTTGGTAAGTAATAAAGAATAAAACAATAATGTTTAAAATTAAAAAAATATATGTTTTTTATTAGTAAATAATGTATACCTACTATGGATTTAACTACTTTATAAAAATATGAACAAAATTATAATTTACAATAATCACCACATTCGTATAGGTTCACCTTAATTAAATTTATTTGTGCTGTAAAATTCTTAATTTTGGATTGGGTTTATTTGATGTAATAATTTTATTACAAATTAATTTTGAACATTTAAATATTTTTGTAACTAAAAGTTTGTTTAGTATAAATAATTTATGTTCTTTACAAATTTCATCTTGTGCTAACCAATTTATAATAATAATATTCTTTTGAATTTTACGCATAAGTTTGAACTTTAATTTGGTCTCATGGTAAATATTATCAAAACATTTTTTGGAATTTCTTTAAACACAAAGTAACTACATGTAAATAATTTTCACTTGGTGCATAAAGCCCCCCTTCTGCTATCTTAGTTACATTATCGTAAGTTTTGTATAAAATCTTTTTAGTTGTTTAACTTTTAACAGAATTAGTGATTAAACAATTTTTACATGATGTAGGGTAGACTGGGTACGGTTGTGCCAGGGTACGGTAGTGACAGTCGCTGTATTGTCGAAAATATAGGGATTAGCGGGGGCGTGCAAGGGGAAAGACGGGCACCTTGCACGTCTCAACCTGTGTCACAGTGTTGCGTCATCCGACGCGCAGAGTGTACGTGACCAGGAGCACATTTTGATTTTTGAACGCAAAAGTAAGTATTTTGATTCATTATTATTTCGTAATTGCCATTACATGTATACTGATAGGGTATTGAGTGTTGTTCATCGATATAAATCAAATAGTAGCAGTGTAATATCAGTGGTTACATTTATTGTAGGTTATTTTGTTTTGACGTGGTGGTGTTTCTCTTATTAAAACGATCTGTGGGTACAGTTGTGACATTTTTACTGGGTACGGTTGTGACATAAGTAAAAGCGGTTGTTTATTGTTTTAGATGCCTAGAATACGCAAACGAAAGACTACAAGAGCACAGTGCAGCTTGAATCAGTATGAAGATGCTTACAAGGAAACTAAACGCGGGACTTCTTTGCGACAAGCTGCGGAAATGCATGATGTTAATCGCATGTCACTATTAAGGTATGTTCGAAAACGCGATAGTGCCAGCACGGGCGATAATGAAAACAATAGCATTAGCATGGGGTATGTTGCTCACAATAAAGTGTTTTCCGAACAACAAGAGCAGCAGTTGTCAAAATATTTACAGCGTTGCGCGGACATTTATTTCGGACTTACTCGAAAAGAGGTTGCGGAAGTTGGCTTTTGAGCTTGCAACTCAATATAACCTAAAGCGACCTGCTACTTGGGCTGAGAATGAGATGGCAGGCGAAGAATGGTTCCGTTCATTCCTGAATAGAAATCCTTCTCTATCTGTTCGAGTAGCTCAAGCTACAAGCCTTTCAAGGGCAACTAGTTTTAATAAAAACAAATGTGGAAGCTTTTTACGACAACTTGCAAGTTGTTATGGATAGACATCCTTACGAGCCACAGGATATCTACAATGTCGACGAAACAGGCGTCACTACGGTCCAAAACCTGATAAAGTCATTGCAAGACGTGGTACGCGGCAAGTGGGAGCCGTTACTTCTGCTGAACGGGGCACGTTAGTTACGGTAGCTTTTGCAGTGAACGCCTTGGGAAATACCATGCCTCCGTTTTTATTTTCCCTCGTGTTCGTTACCACGACCACTTTGTGAGGGACGGACCAGTTGGATCTGTTGGAGCTGCAAACCCTTCCGGCTGGATGCAAGATCTATCCTTCTTAGAATTTCTTAAACATTTTAAGAAATTTTGTAATGCTTCACTAACTCACAAAGCGTTACTCGTGCTTGATAATCATTCATCGCACATTCACATTAATACTTTAGATTATTGTAAAGAAAACGGGATCACTTTACTTTCATTTCCCCACATTGCTCTCACAAGCTTCAGCCTCTCGACCGGTCTGTCTTCGGACCTTTAAAAAGCTATTAACACCGCTTGCGATGGATGGATGCGAACCCACCCTGGTAAAACGATGACAATATATGATATACCAGGTATCATCAAAATTGCTATGCCTCTGGCTCTTACACAGGCGAACATACAGGCTGGTTTTATGAAAACTGGGATATATCCATACAACCGTAATCTGTTCGGAGATATTGACTTTGCACCCCTCTTTCGTAACCGACAGACCAAACCCTGATACTGAAGACAATATTCCTGCAGTACCGTCACCTGGAAGAACTAGACCAAATCCTGACACTGAAAATAATGCTTCTGTAATACCATCTCACACAACAAGCAGAACAGACACTGAAGATATTTCTCCTGCAGCACCATCACCTGTAATAAGCAGACCAATCCCTGACAATCAAGAGGATGCTCCCATAGCACCATTTTTAGTAAATATTGCCAACCTTGACTGTATTCAAGAAGAAAATTTTGTTACTGAGAATTTTGGACCTAATAATAAAAGTCCACCACTTTCACCTTCTATATTAGACAATACACCAAGCCAAAATTTTAGCAATGTTCAACCATCTACTTCTGCCATACCATTAGTTTTTTCTCCTGAAATTGTTCGGCCTTTTCCAAAAGCTTCCCAAAGAAAAACGCGAGGACCTAGAACCAAGAAGTCTACGATTTACACGGACACGCCTGAAAAAGAGGCAGTCAGGCAAGAATATGAAGCAAAAGAAAAACGACTGAAGGCAATAGGCATCAAAAAAAATCTGAATGAGCCGAAAGGAAAAGGAAAAGGTAAAAGCAACGAAAAGGAAACAATCACCGTCAATATCAGATGAAGAAGAATATTTTTGTTTGGTATGCCTTGGTCCATATTCTGAAAGTAGGCCTGGCGAAAAATGGATTAAATGCCAAGGAAAGTGTAACCTTTGGGCCCATGTAGACTGTACAGATGGTAGTCGGTATTATATTTGTCACAACTGTGATGAGTCGGATTAGATTAGTTGTCAAACTTACTTTTATAAATAAATAAATAAATATTTTTTGCAATTAAAGTGTTTTATTGGCATTTTAGAGTATTTTTATCTTGTTTTGTGATCATATTACAGTATTTTCATCGTGTCATTATTGACCCCCAGTACTGTCACAACCGCCCTTGGGGTGGGTACGGTTGTGACAATTTACCTTTTTTTTTAAATTTCAATTTATGAACTAACCATTTGATTTAGACATATACTTTCATGTTTATACGTTAAGCAATGAATAAACTTCATTAGAATACATTTTTGTTCAGATTAATAGCATAAATAAAAAGCTATAGTCAATCATTTGAAAATTGTCACAACCGTACCCAGTCTACCTTACAATTAAATTTTGTTATACACGTACGAGCTAAGTAGCCCGCAAAATATGCTACAGAACAATCTTCACTTGTCACATTTATAGTATTGGTACTCGGAACCGAGTTCAAGCTGGAAACACTTGATGTTAATGATGACATAATGGTCTCATCTTCATCATCTTTTCGCCTTAATGCGGTTTATCTCCACTTTTAATGACAGTTTTCATGTCCCGATCCATGTCAAGCTTTACATAAGTACCATCGTCAGCATCACAATTAGAAGACTTTGGTGGTTTCATTAGGGAATGTATTGAGTATGAATGGAAGATCGTTCTAAATAATCGTGATGTAGGATTCCGATTGTATCCTCCTTTTTGTCGGTATACAAAAAATAAATTTTTATCACATCCTGATTCAACCTACACGTTATTATATATTTTATATCTAAGTTCGTTCGTTCATCTACAAATAATTGCTCAATGCCATTTATTGTTTGTAATAAACCATTAAAACACGGTGGGGTAGTAATTTTTGTAGTCGCATTCATATTACTACTATATCTTTTTATTTTTTTCGATTTAGGTATTAGGTTTTTTGCATTTGCCAGTACAGATATAGATAATTTATTTTCTTCAAAAAGGGCGCAATTGTAAGGATTCCGGGTATATAATTGTCTACTATTTAAAACATCAAATAAATTGTTCATTAAGTTTATAAATTCAGCTGTATTTTCTGCGGTATTGCTGATCAATTCCTTTGTTTTTATGCAGTTTATGTTTTTTTTATCGATCTGGTAAGTTTTTTTGATATCATCAAAACATATTTTTTTGTCATCGAACTGATAATCGCCTACTAATAGATTATTACGGAAGCTTTTAAAGAGATGAGGGACGTCAAAGATTGCATATATTTTTCTGTTTAACACGTTAAAGTGAAGTTTCTCGACGGTAACATTTAATAACTTAAGTGCACTCTGATTACTTGTCCCTTGGTCACAAATTATTATTTTAGGGAGTAAACCTACGTTAATTAAGTTTTTTAGTGCTTCTTGAATAAGAACTGCCAAGTCTTTGTATTTCACACCAGAATTAGATAAAAAGTATGATAAGGGTAATTTCCATGAATTGTAAATCCCTCTTACCATAAAAACTAATGCAAGTTTAGCACTTTTATTTTTTCGCCCCAATTGGCCTAAATCTTCAAAACCTTCGATGACGTCCATGCTTTTTGAATATTCTAAAATTGCATTATTGACATTTCATCAAAACACACGGCACAGGATTTTTTCAAGTTTGATTTAAGAAAAAACTTTTTCTTTATTTGATATAGATGTTTTTTGTCGAACCCTGTTTTGTAATAGAAAGAACCTATCCAACTTCGGACTGTTGTAGGCGATGGTAAAATTATTTTTAAGTAATTTCTTAAGAATTTATAGGTTGTTGGAGATTTGTAAAACATCGTAATGCCAAGTTCTTTTCGCTGTTGTTCCATACTGTTGTCTTGGTTCTAAATTGCATGTTTGCAATAATTTTTGAGTATTTTGATGGAAACTCATACTTTTTATTATATTGTCCAATTTAGTCCTTTCTTTAATAAGAAAAATTCTTTTCTTTAGTTTGGATATTTGTGATTTCTTTAGATTAATTTTTCTTTTACATAATTTTAAATCCCTTATTAGTTTTCTTCTAGAAGCGACATTGTTCTCATTCGTTACTAATTTTTTTTATTGTCGTTTACGTGATGATGGCATATCCGTTAATTCTCTCAAACGTGTCAAGTCTGTTTCTGTTGTATCACACTGAATTTCATCTTCATCTTGAGAAATCTCAGGATCCATTTTTCGTTTTTTACTATATGTACGTTTTGGAATCCTACCTGGATCTTCTGTGGGATATCTATACATTTTTAAGTTTGGAAAATCGCTCTTTCTCTTATTACATTTAATAAATGCGCACTTATTTCCAGGCATTATGTAAAAACTAAAGTTTTATTACACAATATATTAATCACGTTCAAAACACACAAATAACACACACATAAAATTAATTAATATCTAACTAAAACTAGATCGTTTATAAATTACAATCAGAGATTATGAAATATTAAGGTGCAAACACACAATCGGTCTCGAATTCGGAAATACAACTAATTTTTAAATGCGTAATGAAAAGGGTAGCTGAAATAGAGTAGATAGGTATCTTCTAATTTTTTGCCCAAAACCATTGCAATTGCCGGTTTCTTCCCATAGGTTCAATACGACAAACCGACTCAACGTGGACTAGAAACAACATAAATAAGTTATTTTATCTTTTTTTTCTCCGGCATCTTTATTGCATTTTTAATAACTTCTATACATTTCAGATGGTACAAATTAGTTTATTGAGAGATTCAGTGCAATTGTCGGCACCATATTTTTAAAGGAGCAACAAGAAATTCTTAACAGGGTGAGTTGGAAAAGAAGTTGTTTTTTGTCATTTTTACAACTTTGCAAATAATAAACGTTGTATCTTTAAAACTTCCAAGTTGCCGCTATACCACAAATTTCGGCGAACCGTTTAACAAAAGAATGCCCTAATTATAAATAAAAAACATTTTCAGTTCTTATCGTAACGGAATGCAACTGCTACAATAACAACTTGTGAGAAAGTTTGGATTGCGTCATTGTTTACTCAACGCGAACATTATATACCGTTTGCATTTTTTCAGCGCTAACAATTTGAATCAGCGACATCAAGCAATTGAATACTGTACTACAAAATTTAGCGATGACAATAACCTTTTTAACGAATTTGAGCGTTTGAATGCAGTACTGCAAATACTTCAGTATCGCCGCCTGGTAGCCGAATGCGGTTAAGGTGTTTCCAATTTTTATACGGGGTTTGTCAATCTGACTCCGTCGTATAATCAAAGGTTAGATCCAACGAATTCAATACAAAATAAGAATAATAATATTGTAAAGTCATTATATGATAAGGGTCACATAGAACTTAATATTTACAAAAGATTAATGACATATACTTGCATAGCTCCTAAATTTTACGGATTAATCAAAATCCACAAACAAGTCAATCCTTTACGCCCTATAGTTTCCTGTATTGGATCACCTGCATACAATCTATCTACATTTTTCTCAGACATCATGACTAATCTTACACCAATATTCAATTATAATATAAAAAACTCATTTCATTTAGTTGACCATATTAAAGAACTTAACAAAGAAAAAAGATTCCACATAATTATATACTCATATCATTTGACGTTATCTTTTTATTTACCCATATTACAAAAGAATTATGTATTAATCTATTAAAAAATATTGGGATTTCCTTAAATATTATACTACACTAGATTTAAGTGAATTTATACATATTATTGAATTCTTATTTAACTCTAGTTACTTCAGATATAATAATGAATATTTCATTCAAATTTTTTGGAACTGCGTCACTTATATTGGTTTATCTCGTAATGCATGACATTCTTACAGAACCTTTTAAAACGTTAAATTATAACGCCATCTTTTTATACGTATATGTTGATGCTATTATAGCATGTATCCCAAAAGAGCATCAATGAAACTCTTACAATCTTAAATAACTATGACCAACGCATAAAATTTACAACAGAATTAGAAACAAATAATAGATTATCGTTCTTAGACATACTATTAATTAGAAACTCAGAAACCAATGACATCCTAGTTAATTTTTATATAAAACCGATAGCATCTAATCGAATCATTAATTATTTTTCTAAACACCCTTTTCACCAAAAACTAAGCATTATTATTTCCATGAAAAATAAAATAAAAAATTATGTAGTCCACAATTACAAAAAAAATCTAAAATTACTAATGACTATATTACACAAAAATAACTACCCTAAAAAATTATCACATAAAATCATTTACTACAACAATACCTCTCAACAAAACAACCAAACTAACACTACTACTAAGTCTAATATGCATTCTTCATCTATTAATACTACCTTACATTTTAAAAAACTAATTAACATTCCAGGACTAAGTCAAAAATTAATTAATATTCTAAAACAAAAAGAAATTAATAAAATTATACTATATAATAACAACACTATTTACAAAAATTGCTACTCAAAACTTAAAGATCCCATAGATAAATCCCAATTAATATATCAAAATAATTGCTTAGGATGTAATGGTTGCTACATCGGCGAAACAAAACAAAAACTGAAGAATAGAATTAATAACCACAAGTATGATTGTTCGAAAAAGAATGAAAATACAGCTTTATCAGCACATCACTCAAAAAATGGTCATCTTTTTGATTTTTCTGATCCAGCCATACTAGACGTAGAGAGTAGTCTAAACAAACGACTAATTTCAGAAATGATATACATCAACTTATACAAAAACAACATAAATTTTCGAACAGATACACAAAACTTAAGCACTAGCTATAAAAATATAATTAGTAAAATCACAATTAACGGAACAAATTTACAAACAATTATTAAAAATAAAATGAAAAATTCAATAATATAATTTAACGTTTTAAAAGGCTGTTCCGTCACGTTTCGCTTCTCAATTGTACGCACTTTCATATAGATAGTATTAAGATTAATATTTGCAAGTTATATATTCGTGTTACATGTTTGCCGCACTAAAACAAGTTTGTTTCATACATCAATTTATTTTTCATATGTTTTTATATGTGTACTATTTTTTTTAATTAATTGACATTGAACTACGTTTTCATTGTTCATAATAAAAATATTGACTTTTATTGTTACAACTGACAAAGTAAGTTTTTAAATAATTTTTATGATATTCTTTAACATTGTTATTATTTTAATTAATTGCATGTTTTTTGGTTTGTTGTTACAAAATAATTTATTATCTAGTTATAATTTTGCTTTGTTCACGCTTTAGAGCCCGATGAAGGAAACACAGTTTGAATAAAGTTTCCGAAACGTCGCAAACGTCGAAAAAACACAATAAGTTGTTTTTTGTTTTATTTCAATCCAACTCCTAAAAGAAGGACTACATAAATACACCCAAAAAAATATAAATAAAAAGTGCGTTTGAAATAATTTTCAATATGATTTTATTTGATCATATGTTAAAGACTAACCTACTTCTCTAATATAAACTATAGCATTTGGATGCAATTATTTTTAACTCTAATTATTTAAAAGCACCACAATGTTGATCGTCATTTTTTTGATAGCTACAAAAAATTTTCATTTTGATTCTCAAATCAAAATGACTTAAATACAACTTTCTAACATAATCTCGGAACCAAGATTTCGTATTGTGTTAATTAGAATGCGGTGGTAGATTATAAACGTTTACCTACTTTGTATGTTTGTGACAGAGCAACAAAACCTTTAACTACAACATACAACTTAACACAAAGTAAAATTTCAATTATTATAATTATAAAAGATTCTTTAGAAGTTACCGGAAGCCTAACTCCTAAGACAAGACAATTTATGTAAATACTTGTGGTTGTTCCAAAGTTGTTGTATCAATCGTAAACGCTATTTTGTAAGTGTAAATTTGAATTGGGCCACTATTAAAATAGTGGG
Organism: Abscondita cerata; assembly: GCA_030710515.1. Lineage (NCBI taxonomy): Eukaryota > Metazoa > Arthropoda > Insecta > Coleoptera > Lampyridae > Abscondita > Abscondita cerata. The sequence continues at coordinate 77,883 of JALBCR010000115.1, read as the reverse complement.
TATTATTAACAGTTGTAACTTAAGCTTTAACTTAGTTCGTTATCCTGCATATTCATATAACAGGGTGCAAAACCAAATCAAATTGGCATGTAACTTTGGTAATTCGTTTAAGTAATATAATATTCAATATATTTAATGTTCTTTGTGTAAAACATGCAAATAAAGCATTAGGAATTTTGTGAGAAGAGACTATAAAACTAAAACCCAAACAATATTTAATCAGAGGATTATGAAAGCTACAGCAATTTTAAATAAACATAAGCCTACTACCTCGAGTTAGGTCTTTGTAGGAAAAGCTTACAATGTGAGAAATGCAAAAGGATTCTTTGTATATGCGTGCATGCAGATTGTACCAAATTTAATATTTTTAATGTAATTTAATCAATTCAAACTTCAATTAAAAAGAACAAACAACTTTTAAGTAAATCGCAGTTCACTTAAATACAAATAATTTAATAATTACTATAGTAAAATACAGTGTAAATTTGGTAAGAAGTAAAATGTAAAACACGAAAATCATTAAAAAAAATTTTTGTTGCTTTTGATTGGAATTCAATTGAATATATCCCAAGCAACACATACTCATCTAAATATCGTTTAGTAGACGTCTAAGCCCGTCTAAGAACGTCTACATTAAAACAATGAGAGCAAATAGACAAACGTTAAAAAAACAGATTAGACGTACACCCATGAAATTTAAAAAATGGACACCACAATTTCTGTAAACAAAAGTTTGCACATTGTGAAGCGGGCTTAAGGGTATCATTTACAATTCTAACAGCAGGTAGTCTCAGCAGGGGTTATCTTATAGAAGGACTGTAGAATGAATCATTACACTAAGCACGTTTTAGAAAATAGGTAATTTACGTTGCTTACTTAATTTTTTTTTCTTTTAAGAATATATTTGAAGGTATCGCTAATTAAACACCATAGCTCGATTAATTATCGAATCAAAATTTTGTTTAGGAAATGTTTACAAAATAAAATTAGAAATAATTTTGATTTAAAAAACGTCTACAAGCAATAACTTTTAAATTAAATCAAAAACTAAACATGGTTATTTGGGTTGACTGATTATTACTTATTTTTAAATAAATCTAACCTACTAATTATTGTAAGTTATTAAAAAAATCATTAAACTCTCTATTCATAATATTTAGTCCTTACAAAATGTTTATTTTATGACGTTTCATTTTTTTTCTGTAGTTAATATAAAAGTGAAAATAAAAACTAAGGCAATTCTTATTGTCAACGTATATATTTAGTTTTTGACAAGAATTTATTACATAATTATAATTAAGATACCAAGTTATAGTTTAAAATTAAATGAAAACTTTTTTTTTAAATAAAGGTATTACTATATAAATAAATATAAGAAATCAATAATGAGTGTGACCTCCATTATTATTGATACAATTAGTGCATTACGGTTTACTGGTATAAAATTTGGCCCTTGTTGTCTTCGGATAACAGCAAGTATTCGAGCCCAAACATTTTCGATAATGTTAAAATCTGGGCTTTTGCTGGCCGGGTAACAGCTCCAAGTTATTTTCTCGTATCTAATTGCGCACAACCCGCGAAGTATGAATAGGGGCGTTGTCCATTAACAACAAAAAATACATTATGAAAATGTTAATTCAACAGATCCCGAACTATTTTTTGGAGAAAGTATAGTGAAATAAGAATACTTACTTGTTGGAAAATATAATCTTCGTCTTGATAAAACAGTTCGACTGAAGGTTTCATAATAGTTTCCAAAATATCTAAAAACGCAGCAGAATCAAGACGTTCATCGATAACCCAACAAACTCCTGGACCCACTTCGTTTTTTAGGACATATGTGATTATTTTTGTAACGAGTTCCTTTTATTCTAAAAACTTTTAGTGGTTCATCGTTGCGGCTATTGAACGTTTTTTCGTCGCTAAAAATCACTCGATTCCAAAATTCCAAGGGTTCGTTCACATATCGCCTTGCAAATTCCAGACGACGTCTCATATTTTCGTCACTGAGAACTTCTTTCGCAGCAGCATTATACTTCTTTATTCCCATCTCCTTTAATCTTTTTTGTGCAGTTATACGGCATCCGGAAAATGTGTATCTGCTATAGCCCTGGAGTATGTAGCAAATGGTTGTTCTGTTACGTAATGAAACAACTCGAGATCTTGAGCACGTGTAGATACTTTAGGTCTACCACTTCCGATGGCTCTTTCCAAAGTGTGTTCAAGATTCCATTTTACTCGGTAATGCCCTACGGTGCTTTTTGGTATATCTAACATACGTGAAATTTCACGCACGCTACGGCCCGCCGCTAATTCCGAAACAATCCGCGCTTTCAAATCAGCACCGAGATGAGGTGGCATTTTCTAACACTTGAAATTTTAAACTAAAATGGAATTTACATTTCTTACTTTATTTATTGGTTCACACTACCCTTCTCAAACAGTAGGTAATTGTTTATTTATTACATACTTCTAATGACCAATGTAACAACCCTTAGAGCAATATGACTCAAAGGAAGTAAATTAAACAAGCAAGGATATTCTATTGTTATTGAAACTTATTCATAAAGTAAAAGCCATTTCCTTATAATGCTAATGGACAGGATTTTCTTTTAAGTATTAAGATTACAATAGAGGACTTATAAACTTTCGAAAATATCTAATTATAAATATTTACACTGCAATTGCGCTTTTTCCTTAATAATTTCTTATCAATAATTAATGCTAATAGGGACATCATTTTTTTCTTGCATTCTTAAACACTGATTAATTTAAAACATTTTTTCTTCTGTCAACTCCATAATATTACCTAAAACACAACAAACCCACAAAAGGGAGGACAAAAAATAAATAATTTAATTCTCCCGCATTTTTATTGTTTGTTTGCCGTTTTGTTTAGATTCGTCCAAACCTGCAAACGCATTCGCGCGCATTTTCTTTGATGTCGGAGAAAAAACCGACAAGTTGCGGGAACGCCGCAAACCGTTCGTGGAACAATCAGGACTTGCGAATCTGTTCTAAAATTCGTACGTAGCACCGTCAAAATTAATGTTCCGATTGCCGTTCGGTTCGTTGTTCTGTTTGTTCCTCGGTTTGTTGTTCAGGTGTGTACGAAGCTTTACAATAAGCATATTAATATGAACTATATCTTATGAAAGGAGAGTTATGTAACTATAATTAACGACTTAACGTTACGTTAGTAGATTCCATTTACTATTTACACATATTTTCTTGGAACATTCGATAATTAACTATCGGGATATGATGACCCTATACTTCGCAGGTTGTGCGCAACTGGATACAAGCAAATAACTTGGAGCTGTTACCCTGGCCAGCAAAAGCCCAGATTTTAACATTATCGAAAATGTTTGGGCTCGAATACTTGCTGTTATCCGAAGACAACAAGGGCCAAATTTTATACCAGTAAACCGTAATACACTAATTGCAGCCATTGATACCGCATGGGAAACAATTTGCCTTAGTTTTTATTTTCACTTTTTATATTAATTACAGAAAAAAAATAAAACGTCATAAAATATACATTTTGTAAGGACTAAATATTATGAATAGAGAGTTTAATGATTTTTTTTTAATAACTTACAATAATTAGTAGGTTAGATTTATTTAAAAATAAGTAATAATCAGTCAACCCAAATAACCATGTTTAGTTTTTGATTTAATTTAAAAGTTATTGCTTGTAGACGTTTTTAAATCAAAATTATTTCTAATTTTATTTTGTAAACATTTCCTAAACAAAATTTTGATTCGATAATTAATCGAGCTATGGTGTTTAATTAGCGATACCTTCAAATATATTCTTTAAAGAAAAAATTAAGTAAGCAACGTAAATTACCTATTTTCTAAAACGTGCTTAGTGTAATGATTCATTCTACAGTCCTTCTATAAGATAACCCCTGCTGAGACTACCTGCTGTTAGAATTGTAAATGATACCCTTAAGCCCGCTTCACAATGTGCAAACTTTTGTTTACAGAAATTGTGGTGTCCAAGTTTTAAATTTCATGAGTGTACTTTTAAAAGTGCCACAATTATGTATCTTTATACATGTCCATAAAACGTTATAAATGTTACATAAAATAAATTAAGTTATACTATATTTCTAATAGACGTGTAAGTTTTTATGGTATTTCAACTAATTTGTAAAAAAATTTGAAAATTTCAAATAAAAAGTATAAATTTTTAGTTGGAGAGATAAATGATCTAAAGCTACGGTCTGTTTTGGGCGATTAGTCGAGGCGTTTAAACGTGGCGTTTAATCGAATCTACTCGCACCTAGTGGTCTGTTTACGTCGTCTCAGCTCTGTGATCGACTAGTCATCAATTGGCATTTATAAATTCAGTTCTGTGAAAATGGCTTCTAGTGAACTTGTGATTGCAACACAGTTGCTAATGGAAGAAATAGAAGACGATGACATTTTGCAATTGTCATTAATGCATAAGTCAAAGCGTAGAAGGGCCCATAACATGTTTGTACAAAGAAGAAAGAAAGATGTTTTAGTACCCTGATAATAAGACATTTAATTGACGAAGAAACTAAATTCAAAAAGATATTTTAGGCTCACTAAATGTTAGTTTAATGAATTATTAAATCTTGTATCCGGTGACATAAAAAAAATTATAGTAAATGCGTTAAAAGACCAATTACAACCTTGGAAATGCTTGCTTTGGTGCTGAGGCACTTGGCTACAGAGCAATCCTATCGTTCCATGTTATTCAATTATAGAATTTTCCATAATTACATTAGCGTATTAATACGAGATGTTTTAAAAGTGCTGTTTGACAAGTTAGTACCTGTTTTCTTAAAACAACCGTCGAAAGAAGATTATATTAAAGCATCTGTGCTACACAGCGAAAAATGGAATTTCCCAAATTGCTGTGGAGCTATTGACGAAAAACACATCTGTATTGTTTGTCCACAGAATTCTGCAAGCTTATTTTGCAATTACAAGCCGTTTTTTTTTATTGTGTTGCTGGCAATTGTAGACGCTGAATGTCAATTTATGTGTATTGATGTCGGTGCATATGGAAAGGAAGGGGACAGTAGCATCTTCAATAAGTCGTCAATGTTTTATTTTTTCAATAATGATAATATATGCCAGAGAACAAACCCCTACCAGGTTCAAATGAACCATTACCCTATGTTATTGTTGGCGTTTAAACTTTCAAACATATTCTCTGTCGTCCATATTTACGAGATCAGGCTAACAGTGATATACAAAAACGTGTGTTCAATTACCGTCTGTGTCGGGGAGAAGAACTTCAAAAAATGCATTTGGATTATTATATCAAAGATTCGGGATATTTTACTCTCCAATTGCTGTACAACCTCTACAGTAGATCTCATTATAACCGTAGCATGTTACTCGCACAACATGATAAGAACCCCTAGTCCAAGGTCTGCAGAAGATATTGACTGTGAGATGCCTAAGGACAACATGATTCGTTTAAGGCTTTCAAATTAGAAATCAGTTTACAGAATTTTTCAACAGTCAACAAGGCTCAGTGACCTGGCAGCTGAAACAAGTAACAGCCTTAGATAATTAGGATTAGGATTTGGTTAACTCTACACTCTCGATTGAAATGCTTTTTTCTATTTTATCATGAAGAATATAACTAAACTATAAAACCTATCTTGAAACGTGTATTTTATTTCAAATGACAATAATAAATGATAATGACTGAAAAGATCTGCACAGTCGTTAAACGATTGAAATTCCTGGACGTGGTATGAAGGGTGTGTCGTACCGTCGTAATCCTTACTTGTAGCGGTTGAAGTGCGGGATGCATGTGAGGTCGAGGTAGTGGAACGCTATTCTGTTTGCAACATTTCCAACTCCAATCGTAAAACCACGTCCAATACTTCTTTCTTTGCCTTGACTGCTAAGTCAGGCGGAAACGTCATAACTGTTTCAGCCATGCTGGCAAAAATGTTTTAATTAGATAGTTTTGTCTGAAGTAGCAACTGATTCTTCTATTTTCTTAAATATACGTTGCCTTTCGTTTTGTCTCTTGTTTATTGTTTCTGAAAGTTGCTCATTACTAGCCACTTTTCTCTTCCTTGATAGACCCTCATTTATGTTTGTATCAAGTTTTTCCTCTTCAATTCTTCTCTTCTTTGTTGGTGGGCCTTCATTATATTTACATCCAGGTTTTATGTTTGAACAGAACTTCTTCCGTATTTGTTTCGTCTTCTTCTCCAATATCTTCTATTTCATCATCCGATCAAAGTTCTTCTGTACCTTCAGCTGCTTCATTTGTAATTTCTGGATTGCCTGCGTCTGTTTCCTCTTCTACTGAGACATTGCTTAGCGTTCTAAAAAAAGCATATCGTATGACGTATTTATAATTGAATAAGTAAATAAAATTATGTTAGTATTATATTAGTAAACGTGCGCGTTTAATTTGCCTGACAACCAATTTTGAAGTTAGACGCGTCGTCTTGCAGCGACTTGATCCGACTTGTCGCTTAAACCAGACTCTCATTGTGATATGCCTTTGAATCTATTGATGCGATTAAACGCTACGTTTAAACGCTTCCACTAATCGCGCAAAACAAACCGTACCTTACATCCTATTGATGTATTTTATGTAATTTCCATTCTATGTCTACTAATTCTATTTACGTGACATAAAAAAAAAATTTTTTATGTGAATTAAAACTCAACAAAACTGATTGTTTTTAGTTTAAATGGTTCAAAAGTATCATTCTTCACTGGCAAAATAATAAACTGAATAAAAAACGAAGAAAAAAACCGATTTATATTCTTCCGTGCATAGCTAAAACACGGTATCTACATTTTTTTATGAATTTTTACTTTTTGAAAAAAAATAATTAATGTGACTGAACGCTTCATATACACTTATATACTTTTCAAATTAACTTGCTGAGCTGAGAGATTTAGACACTGAATTAAAGTTTAAACTTTAAAGTAGAAAATCACAATTTTCCTGATACAGTTAACGTACCTTTTCCTTTTAAGTGTGTTCCAGGGTTTAAAAAATCAGAGATAAAAATTGAATCAGAATTTGGTGGCAACCCATCGGATTGGATCAGGTTTTGGAATAAATTAAAAAATTTCATGAAGATGAGAAGCTTAATAATGAGGAGAAATTTTACTACCTGTTTATGTTTTTGATACCCAAATCCATGGCTTATAATTTGGTTTCTACATTTCCACCTACCGAGGAAAATTATGTAAAAGCAGTAGAGTTATTAAAAAACAGGTTTGGCTGTGATGACCTCCTAGTACAGGTTTATGTAAGACAACTATTGAGCATGGTGATGCATAATGCTTTACAAAGCAAGGTACGTGGTAAATTATCAATACTTCATGTTCGCCTAAGAACCTATTTGCATGCATTAGAAAATTTGAGTAAAAAAAAATTAAGTTCACTGATTTTTAATCCCCATTAGTCAAATCATTCTTACCTGATGATGTTCTTAGGGCTTGGCAATATACAGATGCTAATGATAATAATGTGACTGATTTAGAGAAGTTGATGTCATTAATTGAAAAAGAAGTAAATGCGGAAGAAAGAATTAAGCTTGCACATTCAGGTTTTGATTATAGATTAGAAGATAAGTCATAAACACCTACTAGGCTGAAATCTGAAATTAAGGAAGTGCCTACAGCTGCTACTTTGTTGGTGTAAACAGAAAAAAAAATCCGTTAGGTACAGAACGTAGGTCGTTTTCTTGTATTTTTTATAGCAACTCACATGCAAGACAAAACTGTTTTTATGCTTCCAAGATGAATCCAGAAGAACGCAGAAAAGTATTAGTTGACAAGGGTGGCTGTTTTTCTTGTTTACGTACAGGACATAGAAGGCAGAAATGTCGGGTTGCACCAAGGTGGGTTGTTTGTGGTGGCCGCCATTTTCCAGTTATGTGTAGCAGAGTAAGAACTCAGACTAGTGATAAAAATAATAGGACAGATTCTGCACTTTTATCACAAACCTTGGTTAGTTATGAAACAGAGGATGTCTATCTGCAAACTTTGTTGGTTAATGTCATTATTGACACTGCTTCTCAAAGATCATATGTGAGTAACAGAATGATTCGTACTTTGAACTTGCCTATGATTGGTGAACATAATGCTAAGCATGGTTTATTTGGTGGATCAACTACTGAACTAATTCCTCATACACGTCACAGATTATACATTAGTAGTCAGGATGAAAAGAATTATTATGATTTTGTAGTTATGAATCAAGAAAAAATTTGTAATGATGTTCCTACTTTACCTATTGATATTTTTGAAGAGTTAATGGAGCAAGAAAATATGCCTGCATTCCTAAGACATGATGCACTTTCTGAAATTGAAGTTCTTATTGGTGCTGACGTATGTGGCAAATTACTTACTGGTAAGAACCGACCACTACAAAAACATCTTATTGCTGCTGAAACTAAGATAGGCTGGACAATTGTGGAACGTAATGAAAGTGACGTTAACGCATCTTCCGAAGTTCAAACTTACTTGTCGTTATTTATTCAAGATTCCTCAATCAGTAATTTGTGGAAATTAGATTTAATGGGAATTTCAGATCCTGTAGAAGTTCGTACCGTAGAACAAGCAGAAAGAGAGGCTGTTTTGAAGTTTCAAGAGACGGTAAAAAAAACAGCTGAAGGGATATACAGTATTCGACTTCCTTGGCGTTATAAACCGAGTAATCTGCCAAATAATTACAAATTAACAATGAAGCGATAGAGTAGTGCAAGAGATAAGATTATGCGTGATAATATTATGAACAAATATCTAGAAGTTTTCAGTGACTGGGAATTAAATAATATCATAGAGAAGATTCCAATTATTGAATTTGATAGTCGACCAAGACATTATTTGCCTCATCGCCCGGTGATTAAAGCAAGCAGCGCCACTACTAAGATCAGGCCAGTATTTGACGCGTCAGCAAAGCTAAAAGGAAGATTGTCACTCAATGAACGTTTGAAAAGGGGTCCAAACTTAATCTCACAAATTCCAGATATCCTTGACAGATTTTGTGCAGGATCTATTGGAATAATTTCAGACATTGAGCGTGGTTTCTTACAAATAAACGTTGAAAATAAACGTTGAACGCTTATGGTTAAACTCGTTTGTAGATCACATTTTTCTTGTTTTCTTATTTGAGGACATCTTAAATGTGTATAAACTTAGATGTCATATATACGTTAATTAATAGATGCCAAACCTTGTTCACACAGTATGATAAAATATATTTTTTAGATCTCAAAAACATCACAATTTAAATACGTCTAAAATAAGATCAAAATTATATGTACATACCGCGGACATTTAGATGTAGAATATCTATTCCACACCAAGCAAAATTATACCATCTATAGACCATCTATCACTACGTTTTTTAAAGTAGTTTAAATGTTAGTGTGTTGTTTGGGATATCACGTGATCCAATTCAATTTCTCAGAAAATGGTCGTCTATGTCAAAGGCAAAATAGTGCTCAATATTAGTATCTAATTTAACTAAACAGTTTGGAAAGCCTTGCATTTTCTGAAGATTTCATAAAATGAAGTTTAAACATTTTCTATCACCAAAAGTGTTGTAACCATACACTTAAATAGATAATAACTTAATGTATTTGACTTTCATTCTAATCTGTGCATAATTATTGTTTTATAAGGAAATCAAATAAAAAAAGGATTTATCGCTTCCTTTATTACAGTAAAAGCTTTAGATCATAATTAAGAAGATGTCCACTAACTAACTTGGAAACGCTATAAATGAGAAGGGAGGCATCATGATATTGGTTTTATTTTAAAAAATAAAGTACATGGACTATTCATATTTGTTAAGTGGAATTTCCTTCCCAGTTTCCCCTTGATCTTCCCACTTCTACATTCCATATTTCATACCTACACAGTGTGTTTACTTAAGTTGGAACAACATGGAAAACATTTGTTCTAAATTAAAAGTTCTATAAAATTATTAAATTACAGACATTTAGCATGAACATTCAGGTTTGGCACAAACAAGCACAAACGAAGCTCTAACGAATCATACTAAAAATTCTTTTGTGCTTCTGATGAGGCCACTAATTTCACGAACCTACTGTATATTTAACAAAAATATTTTGAAAACCAAAATGTTCCCTTAAATTATTCCTTTCATGTACTTAATAATCTAGTCTCTGATATCGATATTACATAGTCTTTGATTATAAGATGTCTTCATATTTTCTGTAGTCCTACACATTTTACGTATACATAATGGAAATTGCCATTGTGGTTTTTATCTTAGGGATTGACGTACGGTACGTGACTTATTCTGAAGTTTCTCGTTTTGTTATCCCCGTGATTTGGTAAAGCCAGTAATTAATGCTGTATACCTACAATGTAGATTAGTCTTTGGGTGGTGGTGGAAGTTTCAAATTTAAGTAATGTCAAAGTTATTTTTAAACGTTAATACTTCTATTACAAGTGAAGTTACCACAAAGTAACGAGTGGATAAAATCATATATCTTTACGGGAAAGAGGTATTGTGCCGCACTTGCTCAAAGCTCGTAAGAAATGTTGTTCTATTTTTATCTATCTATGTTTATTATCTTGCAATTGCACGTTTTTTTTTAATTCGGCGTTGATAATGTTTTAATGTTGCGCATGTATTTGTGTCAGGTTAGTCGTCTTGATTTGGCACTTTTAAGTTACAACATTTGAAACCTAATAGCGACAAGTATACCTTGGCATAGCAAACTGTTGCCAATGAAGAATCGTAAGTCTTTCATTAACCATCTAAGCCCTAGTGAGCTTGACTTATCAATGAAGCTTAGTAGCATGTATCAGAACAACTCAGACGAAAGAAAAAGTACGACACTGATTCAATTTCAACCGATCGTACACTACAAAAAGTCGCGGCCACAGGTAACATATAGTCGAATTGGGTGTTACACTTTTTTTTTCAAAAATGACTAAATTGAAGTTTGTGGGTATCTACCAACACTGTTAAGGCTACAAATTAAAAAGTGTTTCAGATGGTAATCTCCCGTACTTTGGAATTTTCAAGTGAGTAAAGTGCCCTTTATTATTTGACTGCAAAACTAAAATACATAGAAATGGTATCTACTGAGTTCTATCAGCGTCATCTAACATAAGAAAAATTTACTAGGCACTGTTTTAAAAGGCAACGTTCCATTTCCATTTGTATCAAAATCTATTACTTTTAATGGAATCTTGAATATAATAAAAACGGTTTTTAAATTCTCATTGCTAAAAGTTCTTTAAAATGATTACATAGTACAATAATAATAACACAGAATGACAAATGTAGTAATATTTGAAATTAAAATACTTGTATAAAAATGGGAAATTTTTAGTAAATAAATGGACCAATCTATAAAATATGTACAAACATAAATCTTGAAAGAAATTTATTCCAGCATGTACAATCTTCAATTAATTGTAAATAAATATCAATGTTTTCTTTTTCTTACATATATCAATAGCACTTATTTTAAATCTATCGTCTCTTGATAACGTCTGTTATCTTTACCAAACAATTTTTTAACATCTTATTGTAGTTTGAGTAATTGATTTAATCAAATAAGTACTGTGTTCCAGCAGGTAACATAATTAAAATCTACGTTAGATTTAATTGTTTGGTTTGTAGTATCTGTTATTTTTATAGCAAACACCCCATCACTTAATATAGTGTTGATAATCTTATTCATTGCAACCAAAGAATTCCCTAATTAAGTGAAGGAAAACAGAGTCGTTTGTCATAAAACAGAGTCGATTGTCAAAATATATTAATACTAAAATAATACAATGCGTTTATGTATCAAGGCACTAAAGTTTAATTTTTTATGACGTATGTGTTTTAGTTGCAGAGGCGATAACCGAGGCAAATAAAACACGTGAGTCACCAAAAAGACTTTAGTGATGAGGTACATATTATATTTTTTCCGAAATCCCAAAATTTGAACAAAATCTGACAATTTTATAACGTTCTTTAAGTAGCAAATGTGATCAGCTGTTTTCTTTTTTACGTCAAATGCTTCCACCGCGCATGCGAGATTCTAAAATTTACATACATTTTACGCATCTCTACCGGCGAAAATATGAACTTAAAAATTGTCGTATAATGAATTACTTTAGTGCCGATTTTATTTACTTTACTGTCGATTTTTTTGTACTTTAGTGACGATTTCGGAAAAAATAAATTGAACAATAACGATGTCCAATAAAGCAACACTAGTAACTATCACACTAAACTCAATAATACCGAAGAAAACCACAAAATAAATAATGTATACATATAATTATATTTACAACTCCATGAAGTTATTAAAACAATTTTCAAAAACTGCGTCAGATAATGGTCAGTGCGGAGTTTGTAAGTTTTTCTATACACTGCCACACATTATTTGACAGTAAAATTTTTAGCTTAGATAAAAACCTTGAACTTGGACGTCCATTTGAGAAACCTATCTACAAAGACGATTTTTTCCAATGGGGTTATGTTCAGCTACATATTAATTAGTTGAACTTAGAGAAGCTTTTTGGGTACAAATAATGCAATTTTTAACTTTATAGTACCACTTATAAACAATATTATAATAATTAGAATACGAAACCGTACAAAATTAATAAATCAATGGAACAATGGAAAATACCCAATTGTTTAATTTCTGCGCTATTAATAATATATAATAGATGAATTTTACGACGTGTTACGAAAGCACAAAACAACACTAGATGTTCCTATACTTATTGGTCATAAATTTACACGAGCACTAAGCGTTAAGGTACGTTTTCCTAGCGACGTGTTTTTTACGCAGTGCGGAACAGATTTATCTTAAATCAGGTTGGTAAGAGCATGAAATGTAAACGCTGCTTAAAAGTATTTCCCTAGAGTAGCGATTCCGGTTGACGTAGATTGACGTCAATTTTAGCACCTAGATTGGTGTTTTAGTTTCATAAAATGAGGGCGATATGAAGGAAGAAACAGTTGACAGCGATGTAATCATTAAAGAAATAACTGATGATGACCAGGAAGAAGAGATTTTACCAACAACATTCGCAATGTTCAGGAAAGAAGTGATTGGTGTGTTTCAAAATCGAATGAATGAAGACATTTTCAACACTTTGATTAAGAGCCGTCTTTATGACTAAGAAGAAAAATTTCAGAATTCTTTCAGTTTAGTTCAGATTGAACTGTGAAAGATTTTCCTTCGTTTTAAGCTTAGTTGATAACCTCCTCCTACAACAGAGCCGAATATCAGCATCCGAAAACTGGCTTTAACGGTAAGGTAAGTAAACAAACATTTTAATTTAAAGTTGTTAACCTTCTAGGTGGAGGTGGGGTAGAAAATAACAGTCTTAAACTACATAAAAAGTCGACGTTTTGCCTAAACGAATGAGTGCTTTTTTGAGGCTAATACGTAATTAAAAAACTGTGTTGGTCATAAAATTTAAATTTTAGAGTTTTTGTTTTTATTCTACATCATAATTTCAGTCTCCATAATTAAATACCTAATGTATCGGTAGATATGAGTGGTTGATTTTTTTACTGTGACTGCTACAGTTTTGAAAAACAAGTCTATCTCATTTTATTTAATTGTGGTAGTGGATGTCGCACAAGGTCTTCAACACACAGTTTAAAAAGCTCATATCTTCGTGGCAAATATTTTTGAAACGCAACTCTCTCTTTTCTGGTTTTTGATACCGGAGGTCGAAAAACGGCTTCTTGACTGTCTGGGGATGGTGTGGGAGTTACAATTCGTGTTTGCTGTTATTCTTGCTTAGGCGGGTCATCTTGTATAGTTTGTCAATGTTTAGTTGCTCTGGAGTTCATGCTTCATTGTTGGATGAAGAAAGAGCGTTTGTAAAGCTGTTCCTTTCATTTTCCACAGTATCCAAAAATTGCAAGCGTTCCCAATACACCACCCTTTTTTGACAGCCTTTCCTGTAGTACATTTATCTTTTATAGTGATCCTTCATATGTTTCCACTGCTTCGTGCACACACTTCCTGCAACAGATATACAACGACTCTTATACAACATTGTCATCATGCATGTAAAAATAATTTCATTATTTTTCCACCGTCAATTTATTTATTAAAGCTTTACATTATTAGGAGTTTTTAAATATATTATATTATAGTATTTATAGTATATATTATATTTTAAAATGTGTTTTACGTTTCCTGCAACAGGAGAATTGCGCAAATCACTGTCGTTTGGTTACCACATTTCGCACTCTACTATAAGTATGATCGTGCTTAAAATCTTGTCAGCACTACAGGAAAAGTTCGTTTCATTTTTTTTACCTTCCCCTGACGAGATATACCGGGAACAGAAAGCCGACGAGTTTTAGAAACTTAGGGGTTTTCCAATTGTATAGCTTCCATTGATGGTAGCACCCGCCGAATCGGAAAGTCTCTACTTTAACTATAAAGGATATTTTTCTGTGGTGCTCTTGGAATGGTTGATGCAAACTGCAAGTTTGTCATTACTGATGTGGTTTCGTATGGAAAAGAGGGAGATGCAGGCATTTTCAGGAAGTTGAAAAAGGGAGAATTGGTTAAAAATGGTACCATACTTCCATCTCTAAAAAACCTACCGAACTGTTACACCTTGCTGCATCACGTGGTACTTGGTGATGATGCTTTTAGTTTAAATGAGCATATGATAAATCCATATTCCAGAGCACATATATTGTTCTACCAATTTTCCACCAAAAAGTATGAAACTTGGTCTATTAGACAATACACCCCACTGTGTTGGTTTTTTCCCAAGAAAGTGGTTGAATGACAGGACTGGTTTTCCTATTGTGGCTTTAACATTTTCTAAAGTATGCTAAACCTTCAGCTGACAGGAATGACCTTCCTTCTCGTCGGATATTTTAATCAGAAGGTTCTGAATGTATTAGAGCTTACTAAAGAAAACAATATAATTTTGTTTTGCTTTCCACCACAATGCACCCATCGAGTAAACTCCTAGATGCCAGCTTCTAGGATCCCTTAAATACATTTTACAATCAAGTTACGGGAAATGGTTAAGTGTTGACCCTAGTCGAATAGTAACACTTTTAGGTTGGTCTACTGTTTGAGTGAGACTTATACTCAAGCTGGTACAGAAACCAATGCTATTTCGGAACAACAAATGTGACTAAAGAAGATGTAGCACAAGAGCAGTCATCCTCCACTTCAGGAGGGCCTCCAAAGTTTGTGGTGGAAAAACAAGTTACCCAGCAACAAACAGCAACACCTCCTACTAATAAAGAAAAATAAAGAAAACATAACCACCGGTAACTTTCTCGACAGACGTGTTAGCAGTTACATAGTCGATTCTTCAATTATCATAACTAACTATGTGTTGGCAAAACAATAGCAAACAAACACCGAGAATCACTTTTGTTTGCTATTGTTGCCAACCTGAAACAGGACACAGTTATCTATGACAATTGAAGAATTGACTATGTGACTGCTAACACATCTGTCGACAAAGTTGTCTTTAGTGCAAATTGCATTTTCGTACGTGTTACGTTACGCGAGTCGACACCTAGGTATTGCAACCCTTATTGTTCGTAACCAACGATATTAATTGTTTAGATTTTATAACAAAGCTTTCTCCTGTACCCTAAATGACTACTCGTCAAGACGAAAAACAAAGAGCAGTGAAACAGGTGTATTCAATGCAAAGCCAAAGATTCTTTTGACAATGACGAGAAAGAGGATGACACTGGTTGCATATATTGCAATTTATTATTTTCTCTGTCAAAGTCAAAAGAACCTTGGATCCAGTGTCAAAAATGAAAGCTCTAGTGCCACTACTAAATGTTATGTTAGTGTACTCAAAAAAAAGTTAAAAATGTTTAATAGGTATGTGAATTATGCATTTTTAAATTTTTGTATACACTTATTTAAATAAATTCCATTACTTTGTGTGTACCAGTAGAACAATAGGGAGGGTCCTGGACTACAGCTTGGCGGGAAATTTGAATTTCAAAGGTCAACCCAAGGTCAAGTATCGGGGTCAGGTCAGAGTATCGGGGTCAAATCGCTCAAAGGTGTAACATTGGAGGTCAAGGTCAGCCCAGATCAACATCGAGTGTCAATGGCTTTTCATACATATGCGATGCAAACAACGTCGGGAAGGCTTCTCCTTCATCACCAACAATGCAATACGAAACGGTGGTTTTGTACGATTTAGGATTCCCAAAGAACGATTTCCAATAATTCAATGGTTGAAGAATTTGACCTTCAATGCGATCATTTCCAATGATTTCAATACGATAATTCAATGTCATCAACAATATTCCAATACAGCTACAATATTTGACTAAAATGTCGAAACTACATTTTACGACAGCCATTTTTGTCCTTTCAATGTCAACGACTTCAATACAATAGCGAATAGCAATGATTCAATTATTACAATAAATTGGAAAATCGAAATAGGCCCATCATTGAAGCTGCAAATAAATGCTTCAATTACAACAAAGTTCAAGAATAATAACAAAACCTTGCCCTTTTTAATTCACATAAAAAGGTTTTCACTTCGAAACGATGTGCACGTTTTGATGACTTTAGCACAAAAGAGAACGATCAAGGTTGACCTGCGCCGTGCGCTTCAAAAATATATTAAGCATAAGCGTACTACAAATTTTTCTATGGGTTTGAGCGAAGACAACACATGGGCGTTACATTATAGACCGTAGAAAGTGCAAACAAAGTTGAATACGCGCATAAACTTTATTCCCATGTAATTGCCGAATCTGCAAATTCCGATGTGACTTGTAAAAACCAACTCAAAGCAAGAATGTGAAGAAGTGAAGTTCTCATAAAATTTTTTAAAGATTTTAGACGAAATTACGAATAATACACCGGGTCCGGATATTTAAATAAAACATATTTATCGACGTTAACAAACTAAAACCGTAAGGCTGCAATTGCTGATTTGACAAGTTAAGAATATATTGGCCTATACAGTCAACATGAATAAATGCAAGAAACCTGCACTAAATCTAATTTTTAAAACTCACCAATCAAATTTTGAAGTTAGCAGTACTAAATCATTCTGATCTCAATATTTTAACAAAAATACGTACTTTGAAACCTATACTTTTTGATTTCTTAATTCACGCGTAGGAAAATCAATAATACTGTTTAAGACCTCATATTGTAAAAGCACTAAAAAAAAAAAAAAAAGTATGTTATAAATACACTAATTTTTTTTTAAAATAATCAATCAAATGTATTATTTTTTTTTATATTTAAAGCATCCATTATTTTTCCTCATGTTTGTAATGCCTTTTTAAATTTGAAAGTTGTTTAAACTCTTTCTTCAATAAATTTCGTCTTACTAAAAAGCACTTGTAAGGAATTAGTAAATATTTATGGTACGTTATAAAAGTCCGTCTTACACGAAAAATGCATGCAACTTTTTTTCTTCAAGCGACAATAAAACGTCATATTATTGAACTACAGGCAGACGATAAAATTCTTTTTTTCAAGCGACAATAAAGTCATATTATTGAATACAGGCAGACGCTAAAAACATTTTTTAGTGTCTAGACAATAAAAGCAAAACAGTTATTTTTTTTTCACAACTATTGGGCCCGCATATTATGAATGTAACAGTAAAGTACCAACTTAATTCGTTCAGAATAAAACGTCACTATAACACTCGAGAAACTCGAAAATTTGAAAATAACACATGAAAATTAGCAATAAACGCTTGAAGAAAAAAATAATATATTTCACTTGGGTTAAAAATGCTAATTGTTTTGCTTAATTTGCTGTCTCGGCTGACACCTCGCCAGCAAACTTTTAAGCTCAACCATTATATTGTTTAACTCCTAGTAAAAATAATCTACTATTTACTGTCTAGACATTAAAAGCAAAACAGTTATTTTGTTTTCACAACTATTTAGAGGTTGGTACCTCGGTTATGTCATATTATGAATGTAACAGTAAAGTACCAACTTTATTTGTCGAGAATAAAACGTCACCATAACACTCAAAAATCTCGAACATTTGAAAATAACACATAAAAACTAGCAATAAACGCTTAAAGAAAAATAATATATTTCACTTGGAGTTAAAAAATATAATTGTTTCGCTTAATTTGCTGTCTCGGCGAACGCCTCGCCAGCAAACTTTTAAGCTCAACAATTATATTGTTTAACTCCTAGTAAAATAATCTACTATTTATCTTTTCCACGAAGTACACTTTATAGAAATAAAGTAAAAGAAGAATTAAACATTTATTTTTTTAACTATTACAATCTACTTAAAAATAAAAATAAAAATTAATTAAGTTCTAACACTAGTCATACCAAACTAGTCTTTATCTATATAATGATAAAATTGCGCTCTCAAGTTAGTTATTCAATAAATTTTCATAATGGCGTCATCATCAAAGTTGATTCTCGCCCGTGGTGATGTTGAAAGACAGGAAAATTGCGTTGTCCCAACTAACGGTTGCTTCTCGAAAACGTGCCCTTATTCAGACCTGAGGTATGCCTCGATTTATATGTTATTTATTTTATTTGTATAGTAGATCACATTACAAATTTTACTTCTTACGTATTATATATCATTATTTTTGTATCTTGGTATAATACCCACATCTACGGCTATGATTCTCGTCAGTACCTGGGCTGATGGCAACGTGTTTACACAGATTAAACTATTGTTCTCAGACCCTAGATGGGTCGATATGCTGCAAGAGCGGCACAATGATCGTATTTTGGTTAGAATTTATTGGTTTTTACTTAACCGTAGAAGTACCGCTTTCACAAGAAAATAAAGAATTATTTCAAGCAATTATGATTTATTACTCCGCGCCAATAGTATACAGACTTTAGAATTCTAAAAAAAGCATACAATTTTTAACACTTGCATTAGCACATATTTTGCAACAGTTTACATTCATTCACTAAAATCGTAATAAATTAAAAATATTTCATTTATAACATGCTCACTGATTATTTTAATAAAACATTATGATATCCACTCTCAACACCTTTTCAAAACATGAAATTAAGTATAAGTACGTATAACTTACACTGATTTGGAATAATATTCACTAAATCACTAGACGATGAGTGTTTGAAATTAAACTAACAACTGATCTTGAAAATAAAGTAGCTTTTGCTTAAGAATATTATTGTTGCATTTACAGATTCCGATGTGGCATAGATAGCGTTCATTGTCGCTTGTAGTTAATAAACTGTAGTGATATTAGTTTAGTTATTTGTAAATATTAACTTTAGTACATACGACATCTGTCGGTTAACATTCTAAACCTAGCGGAAGGGTATATAACCCTGGAGCGGCTCTTGGTCCCCTCTCAGTTCCCTCGACCACGGTTTTAGAACGCGTGTGAAATTTTGTATGTATACTAGTTGATTAAGCATGTGTGTATAAATTGTAAGCTTATTACAAAACGAATAAAAACAATAACCGACAAACACCACAAAACTATGAAAATGCAAAATTAACAATTTGAAAATAAAATACGTTCCGACGTAAAAATATTAAACACAAACTTTCATTTTACTTATTAATTAAATTATTATCACTGCTCTGTTAGTTTACCAAATAAAACTGAGATGCATTTACAATTTAAAAATTTCCGTTTCAGGAAAAGGTGCTGATTGTAATTAACTTTCTGAAAATATATTAATGAGGGGAGATTCAAAGTAGTACTAGTACGTGATATTAATATTTAAAGCAGGACCGGAGACGTTGTCAATGGAGGATTCAAAAGTAGTACTCGAAAATGATATTTAAAGCAGGTCCGGCGCTTGTATATCAGACTGTTACGATGTATGCAATTATATATACTACTTACACTTACAACAAAAAGTTACCTAATAATTTAAAAATTAGTCGGAATTATTCTATACAGACTACAGCAATAAATAACTGCTACACGACGGATTACAACGTTTTTTAAGAATGAATTATTATTTGATTTATAAATATGCGGCAACATTGGCTCTTCTAAGATCTGTTTCCACACCAATACTTTATTAAGTTAAAAAAATTTAACAATAAGCGCCAGTACCAAGACTAAATCGCATGCTCCCCTCTTCGAACATGTTTTAAGGCCGGAACATGTCTAAATACAATTTTCAACTCGATATTTACACTATAATTAAGCATCAAATCAAAAATTGTTTAAACAAAAGTTCTGTATATTAGAAACAGTTTCTATATGAAAAAATTGTTGAAATATTATTTTTTGGAAAAGATGCTGCAGGGAAAGTATACTTTTGGTTGTTTTTTCATAAGAGAAAAAATTGTAGGAAAACAAAGATTACAAAAGCGACACTAAATAACTTTAATAATCTAAAAAACACACGTCATACTTCAAAACTAATCAAAAAAACTTTGTAACAATAAATGCGGTTCATAAAATTTCTCCTCAACAAAATATACTAATTTTACCTTTATCATGATGATATTTGCTTATTATATAACAGTAAACACCATAAGGTTCAACCGTAGCTAGTGTAAAACAAATCACCGTAAATGATTATAAATAGTACAAACACTAGACCGTGGGGGTTTAGTTCCACTTAAGCAATACAGGAAGCATGTTACAGCAAGGAAGAGAACTGTGGCAAATAGCATTCAAACTTATAAGAAAAATCTGAAGCATTCTTTAATGACTGAAAGTTATCAACTTATACTAACTGTATTAGATCATATTATTATTCCTGAAATGAGTGTTTTGAGTGGTGTGCCGTAAATTCCAATTGTGCTAATGAATTAATTATTAAGACATTATTTGATAAAAAAATTATATAAGACTATATTTTTAAAAGTTTTGTTGTATTCATAAAGGTTTATTATTCATTAAGTTTTAAGCATGTAGACAATATTTTAAAAATATGGACTTATTAGGTAACATACCGCTTAAAATGTATTTTAATGACTTATTGAGTGATAGTTCATATTTGAAGTTAAGAGTTGTTAAGAATTTAGATAATTTAAAAAAATGTATAAGGATACCTCAGTTATTGAAGCTCATTGTATTGAAAACTCAGCTTATTACGCTAATTATAAGTGTCTTGATATTTTTATTAAGATAATGATAAAACAAAACATCGTTTACAAGTTTCAACCATGGGAAAACAATGAGAACCACAACATCTATGATTGGATATGCCAAAATATTTCAAAAGGGGAGAAAAATTCCTGTTTAGGATGGACATGTGGACCAGATTCGGAAGCATGTCCTTCGAGTAATTTAGACTATGATATTTTTCATCTTTAATAATAAATACAGTAGGTTGCTTATGATACAATATTTTCTTGATTAATCCAGGATTTTTCATGTAACCCTAACCACTTCACATACACTTTGCCATTCTTACGTCGAAGGAAAAGGCTTTGCATAGTAGCCAAGTATATCCCAAACCCCTCATGAGCACCCATGGTTCGTGCCTTAATTTCGTCCAGCAATCGATCGTTGTAATCCACCGGAAGAAACTCCGATTGTAGTAAACGCACCACATCCTTCCACGAAGACAGCGATTGTCGATGAGCCCTGAAGAGAAGAAGAGCTTTTCCAGTTAAGAGTTCTGGAGCACCATGAAACAATTGCGTCAGAGAAATTCCCCTAGCCGTGCTTAATTCCTCCAAGCGAGTAAGAAATTCAGAAAGAGATGTTTTACCATCCCCAGAAAAAGTTAAGTTTAGTTTCGCTGTAGCAACAGATTTAGAAAAGTAGGAAGCACTACAAGAGGCAACAGGTGTTGGTTCTGGTTCGACATCAGACTCCGATGATAGTTGGTCAGGTTCACCTTCGTCCTCAGTAACCGTTAATTTAGGACTAGAAGTAACAGCTTGACTGATCCCAAAACTAGTATGCCGATGCTTCTTGATCATAGAATCAATAGTGTTATGAAGATCGGTAAGAGAAAGTAGAAGAGAATTCCTATTGGCAGCTTGTTCGGTCGAGGTGGCAACCATCAGCTTGCACCTGCGAATAGTATGAGTCCAAAGAGTAGAAAAACGAAGAAATTCCGAAGTTGTGCTGTCACCAGTGAAATTATCAACGAACGTACGAAGCTCCCCTAAAGAGACATTTACCGCAGTTACATCGGTTTCATACTCGATGCTGTATTTAATTTCGGATAAAGATTTTTCCGCTTCCAGCTGAAGAGCACTACGGACCAGTTTCCGAAGACCCTCCACCGAAACGTCAGCACTAAGTCCCCTAGAAGCTAACTCGTATCGCAGTTCGTGTTGTTTAAGGCGATTGACCTCGAATTTCCACACTTTCTTGCTACGGTTAATTGAAGAAAAGTAAGTTTTGCCGGCAGCCGAAGAGTAGGGCGTGGGTGAGAAAAAGGATCCACCGCTTCTTCAGAACTGTCTTGATTTAATCCGAGGGCGCCATAGTCCTAATGCGTGGATACAAACCTGCTTCCGAACTAAAGAAACAGACGCAACAATCAACCGTAACAAATTAAAGGAGCAATAAATACAATAAAGAGAGAGAGACACAAGTAACCTACAAAACGTTATATTTAATAACACACCATAAAGAAGAAGGAACAGAGCACAATTTAAATATATCCACTTACAACGTAAGTTAATTCTACGAAGCGTATTCGTTCGTACCCATATATATAGTCGTACACAAAAGAAGGAAAAAAAATATAAGATTAATAGCAAGTTAATAATTTATGCGGTACGCCACTGGCGTTATTTAATCTAGACAAGATGGCGACGTAACCACACCCGCACAATACGAAGGTGTATTTAGTGTTCGCAGTTGCAATATTTAGCGTTAAAAAGTATCGGAGAGTTAGGTGTTTCCCCAAAAGAGCGCTCTTCCGTGGTCTTACCCTTATACTCTAAAAATCCCCAAGCAATGGTGGGTAAATGAAGCAAGTTCGCGCCTTTACGGTACACATTCGTTTACAGATTGGGCAAGTATATGCGCCACAACAAGTTAATTAATTATATTGTAGTGAATTAACAAAAAAAATATAAATACGTGAACAAATACGTTTCGAGTTCCAAAGATTTAACTGCACTTAAGGTGCCAAGACAAGTTGTACTTATTTAGGTGTTACGCTTGAGACGTTTTCGGTAGCAGTGTGACGTCCCGGAGATGGTTTGTTTTCAGCGCAGAAGTATAATTAGAAAAATCTGACCTTATGTTGTAGATAGAGGTTTACGATGTTGACACACACAGGAGAAGATACAGATATGTGGTGTCGGTTCCAGCTGCGGCGACCCCTAATTTCGGTAGGATGTCCCGTACTTCAGCAATCTTAACAGCAAACCCCAAGTATGCGACACACGCAGCGACAAGACAATAAAAGGTAGAAAGAGATCCCACGATGAATTTAATCAGCCAGGTAATTGGTTTTGTTTAGGCCAAAAGAACCTTTAAAGCCGAGTAATTTTAATCCCGGAGTAACTCTAATCCCGGAGTAACTCTAATCCCGGAGTAACTCGCCTTATCTGAAAATTATGCACGGTGTAACGTTGAAGAAGCCATGAAGAATATTTGTCGTACCTGAGTGCAATCGAGCGACCATTAGAAGAAATTAGTACACGCATCCGTCCTAAGATAAACTTCAGAAAATCGAGTAATCAATCCTTTCCCCAGCTAAAAATATACCGCTATACATTGAAAGTTTGCAGGGTCCTATACATACCACTAGAAAATTTGACGGAATTACGATTAAGCACTCAGATGAAGGCAAATTTGAATTTCACGTAACACGACGTGATAGTAGTTGTTACAAGGCGGAAATTGAAGATCAGCCGAAAATGTATTGGCCAATTAGGACAACGCGGAAGTTGAATTCTGGGAATTAAATCCCCAAAAATTTTCGTTAAGGAGCGAACACGGAGAAATGTCGCGTTTACACCTCGACTCCGTGTATTGTGTGTTGCCTAACTCACAGTGACCGTTACAAATTCCCCCACACAAAACTTCAAGCCCGCGCAGAAGGATAAACATAATCCGCTGCACCATACATAATCCAGAAAATTAACATCCGTAGGTGTTCAGCAAAAAAAAAAAGGAATCTCCAACATGAGCGACATATAACCAAAGATACCCACCCCACACATATAAAAACCTAATGAAACCCAACCCCTAAGAGATAGACGGTTTGTTGAACTAAGAGTAGCTGATCTGATGAAATCTGTTCAAAACTCGCATGAAGCGTTTGGTGTATCCAGCAACAAAGTCAAGCAACGACCAAGAAAAAGAAAAGGATAACACCAAGAGATTGAACGCCCACAAAAACTCGCAATTAGCGATTTCCGAGAAGCAAGGTAAAGAAAACGTGGGTCATCCAACAGTATCTCAACCAACCTTACTAAACCCAGTCAACAGAAAATATTATTATAGTAAAGTTTGAAGTTTGGACAAGCGTCCAGGACAGAGCCCTAAAAACCAATGAAACCCCAACCCAAATTAAAACAATACCACCCTGAATTACCCCAAAATAAGGTACCCTAGGAAAGGTTTAAGGTAAGATAGGAATAAGGATAAGGCTGAAACCCAAATACCAAGAGGTTAGGATAAACCCTAGGAAATTATTAAGATCGGGCATTTCCCTAGCGGCGTGCATGTCGAATGGGTGGCACCAGGCATCACTCCCACCAAGACCCTCGCGAAGGATGGAAACTCGCGTCATTGGGCCCCCAGTGAAAATCCACCCCTCGCCATTCACGACCCTTAGTACTGAGCCTTCCCAAAATAAAGTCCTCCCACCCAGGAAAGGATTTAGTCTTGGGCCGATACTCCCGACACCACAAGACTAATGGATATGCAGTTAAAGAGTGCGACTCTGAAAACCGAGGATAAACCCCCAACCCTATAGCATAATGGAAGAATGAAAGGAAGGATCCCAAAATTTTGCCCAAAAATTTCCAAAAGTAAAAGACTGGAACAAGTCAACAGTTTGAGGTTCTGCAGTGGCTACGGCCAGTGATCCATTGACGGAGGTTAAGGGCGAACGGTTTACCCCTGCCCCAGATCTTGCTCGCCCCGTACGGCCCCTAAGGGTTGGTGTGCCTGGTAACGAAACAAGGGTACCAGAAACAGGAGCTCCGACTCCCCTCACGCCAACACCCACTGAAACCCCCAGCCAAAGCGGTACCTCTACGCAAGAAAGAAAGAAGGAACAGATGATAGCAAAGACAAGGAAAAGGGAAATACTCTATCCCTCCTCGAGAGGACAGAGAGCAACAAAAACGACGTTCACACAAGACAAGACACATTCAGGTGTCTGAATTCGGCTTTGAAAAGGATTGCCAAACTGGCGAAGACGTACACCAACGAGCCATATAGGAGAGGGCGTTCAATCCGTCACGGGATCGGGAAATCACGGTACTCCCACAACTACGTGAACTCATGAAACTAAGTCTCGAAGCTCGAAATCCAATTCAAGGTCAAATTTTGGTATTATTTACCTGAGAAGGTCCAATCCCTACGTGCCCAACCAACCTACCCATATCACATGGAATTCTAACGAATGTGAACCATTATGGTTCCAGCAAAAAAAAAATTAAATATAACTATGAGCTAACTCAATTAGAACTGAGTCAGTATATCATTAAGCTCGCCGAAGCGGTTTGGTATCTCCCAGAAAAAGAAAAAGAAAACCCAACAATCTTGATGCATTGTCAACAAGAGCAGGAGCACGCTCAACTTGAACTCAAGTCAACAGGCATCCCCAAAAAAAATAAAGCTTCTCAAACCAAAAACAAAAGAACCTGTATCTACGTATATACAGTTCTCGCAGAAAGAAAATAAAGATATACGGGAGAGCACCAAATAAATCAGAGATTTCGATGTAAATCGATCATAATGTCGTGTAGCTAATAGAGCCAGAAACCATCGATAATCTCATTAATAACCAACCTACAGTAAGGCAGAAATAAAAGAAATTTATTCAGCAACAATATAAGAGAAAATACGAACTTCTCCTTACTAGAAGGAAGATAGTCCGAGCAAATTCGTTAGAAACCCGTGAAAGAAAAAAATATAATACAGATATGATAAAATCAGCAAAAGTAAATAGTCAAGTAAAATAAGTCGTGTCCAAGTAGAAATCCAGTCATGAACCGTGTCTTCTAGCTGGCAGTACAAGCAAGTTTACGACGCTTTTTCCGTCTAGGATAAAGTAAAGAGTGATCTAAACAATTAGGCTCCAGCACAGCAAGTTCAGCATTAGCCTCTTCCGAATTCGAGAGAGGTTCTGGCTTAAGGTCTTTCACGTGCCACGTACCTAGTGACTTTCCTAAAGAATCAGCTAGTTCATACGTCCAGGGAGACACGACAGTTTTCACCGTGAACGGGCCTAAGAATTTAGGTGCGAGTTTCGCATTGAAATGCTTCGAAGCGTCGGATAGTTGGAAGTTACGACGCCACACCAGATCACCCACGTTATACTTGACATGTCGGCGGCGTAAGTTATACCTATTTCGTGTAGTTTCATAGGCTTTCCGAAGGCGTTGAAGTATATATTCCTGGATAGCCGCGTAACGTCGAGTAGACACATTATGATCAGGTTCTGAGTCAGTTGGTTCAAGACGTGATTTATTGAAGAGATTGCCAGAGATGACATGTTCACGACCAAATAGAGCAAAGTACGGGGTACATCCAGTCACTTCGTGTTTCGCCGAACGAACTGCACATCCAATGTGAGGGAGCTTCACATCCCATTTCCGCTGGTTGTCCTTAACATAAGACGCTATCATGGTCTTAAGAACGCGATTTATCCGTTCAGCCGGATTTGCTTGCGGATGGTATTTGGCAGTATATAGGATGGTGCAATGATAGTTCTCACACATTTGAGTGAATTCACGACTGCGGAACTGTACTCCGTTGTCAGAAATAAGGTACTGCGGCACTCCAAATAGTAAAAACACCTGTTCTTCCAGGATTTTAGTAACCGCAGCAGCAGTAGCAACACGCATAGCAAAGAAAAGGGCAAATTTAGAGAAACAATCGGCAACCACAAACACGTAACAATTGCCTTTAGAAGAACGAGGAAGCGGCCCAACAATATCGCAACATAAAGTTTGCCACGGTCCCGTAGGACGAGCACGAGGAGCAAACATTCCAGGAGGAGCTGCTTGAGATACCTTATTGGAAGAGCAAGTAGAACAACGGCGGATATAGCGAGCCACGTCTGCACGTAATCGAGGCCAGTAATAATGTTGCAGAATTCTTGCGGTTGTCTTAGTTACTCCACCATGGCCAACAACTGGAGGATCATGGTTCTCCTGAATGATGCGTCTCCTTTGTTCAGCCGGAACGACTAACTTCCATTCATCATTCGGATCCACCATAGAAGTGGTAAAAGAACTAGTCACTCTGCGATATAAGATGTTATTATCGACAGACCAATGAGGCAACTTGTGAGGTGTTGTGAGTACACGATTCAGTAAGTTATTATACCATTTATTTGTAGTAGGTAAGTCAAGACCAAGAGAAGAAGGAACAGCTAAGGAATCAAGATGAGGAGAGGTGGTTTCAGCTTCATCACCAACAGCAGGAACAGCACGAGATAACGCATCTGGCACAACGTGGTCTTTGCCTTTCCTATGTCTGATGGTGAAGTCATACTCTTGGAGTTGTAAGGACCAACGAGCAAGACGACCAGACGGACTCTGCAAACGGTTAAGCCATACCAGCGAGTGATGGTCAGTAATGATGGTGAAGTGAGAGCCCTCAATATACGGTCTGAACTTAAGAATGGCGAATAAGACTGCAATACATTCTTTTTCCGTAGTACTATAGCGCCTCTCCGCTTTAGTTAAGGAGCGACTGATGTAACTGATAACCTTTTCCCCTCAGGCGATTCCTGACTAAGGACAGCACCCACGCCAAAGTCCGAAGCGTCAGTTTGAACAACAAATGGCAGAGAAAAATTAGGACAAGTCAGGATAGGAGCAGAAACTAAGTGTTCTTTAAGAGAAACGAAAGCAGATTGACATTCCGGTGTCCACACAAACAAAGCATTTTTCCGAGTAAGAGCAGATAAAGGAGAAGTAAGAGAAGCGAAGTTCGGTATGAAACGGCGATACCAGCTAGCCATGCCAATCACGCGTCGCACTTCGGTGACCGTGGTCGGTATAGGAATGTTAAGTATGGCAGTCACCTTTTCTGGATCCACCAGCAACCCATTTTTATTCACAACGTAGCCCAAGTATTTCAACTCCGAACGACAGAAATGGCATTTTTCCTGATTTAATGTCAAACCGGCAGCAAATAATCGTTTCAGAACTTTTTCCAGTACTCGAAGATGTTCGTCGAAAGTTGGTGTCGCGATAACAATATCGTCCAGGTAGGCGAAGCAAAACGGTTCCAGCTCTGCACCGATAATTTGGTCGATCAGCCGCTGAAAGGTTGCAGGAGAATTATGCAGACCGAACGGCATTCTAGTAAATTGGAACAATCCACGATGAGGAACAGTAAAGGCAGTAAGCGGTTTGGATTCAGGAGTTAAAGGAATTTGCCAATAAGCAGAACGAATGTCCAAACTCGAGAGAAATCTAGCATCCCGTAAGCGATCCAAGATAGAAGTGATATACGGCAGAGGATAAGCGTTGCGTTCCGTGACCTGATTTAGCTTCCGATAGTCAATGCAAAACCGATAGGAGTTGTCTTTCTTCCTAACCAAGACCACAGGACTGGACCATGGACTGGTAGATGGCTCTACTACACCTAACTGTAGCATCTTGTCCAGTTCTTCATTGACAATCCGAGATAGTACTGGTGATAGAGGATAGTACCGTTGTTTAATTGGCTCAGCCTTGGTATGGATACTGTGTTGAACGAGCTGGGTACACCCTAGACCAGATGGCTGTAAAGAAAAGCTGGCAGAGATAACAGCCTCTAGCGAAGACTGTTGCGACCTTGATAAGTCGTCTTTGATGTTCAGCGCACTCGAATGAACCGCATGTCCAACCGCATCAGTACCAAAGGACCAATGACCCTTGCTGAAATCTGGTACGAAGGCCATCGCCTTCCAAAAGTCGATCCCCAATATCAACCCTTGAGAAATCTCAGGAACCACTAAGGTTTCTATTACCTTGGTTTTTCCCTCTAAAGTATAAGGAAGAGAAACAACACCCAAAATGGCACATTGTCCACCATTAGCCACGTTACAAAAAGTCGAAGTAGATTTTTTAAGGACACCTTAAGGGACTGAAGCAAATGCCAACCGATACTTCCTAGTATCGTCCTAGAAGATCCTGTATCCAGTAAGGCTTTAAAAGGTATGCCCAGCACTGATACGTTAAGAAAAGGTCGTTCATCACCACGAACGCTAGCAAAAATAAAGTTAAGTAACAATTGTTGAGAGTGGTCTAGATCAGTAAAAGAAGAATCCGAGGTTGAGAGAGAAGTAGAACCTACGACTCGGTCCGAGGGTTCTGACGTGCGTTTCCCTGCGGCGAACATTGGGAGCAATTAGGCTTGGTAACACCTGCCTTTCCACAGCCAAAACAATGAAGGTTCTGTGGGTTTGGACAACGAGGAGAAACATGTCCCGTATTCCCGCAATTCCAGCAACGTACAGGTCCCCTGTAAGAGTTGAGAGGCCTAGAAGGAATAGTCGAAGAGACCGAAGAACAAGAAGAAGTATTCAAAGAAGAAGTTTCTGGAGCGACGTAAGCTAGGTTAGGTTCCAGCAAAGAAGTCACGCGTCTAGTAGGTGGTGGTTTGAAAGATTGGGTTAAGAATTGACTATGCTCAATCTTTTTCCCAAGCGACAATAGATGCGAGATGGTTGAGACATCATGAAGAGCCAAGGCCGTTTGGAAATATGGCGTTAGATTGCGCCTGATTATTCGGATCTGTTGTGGTTCCGATAATGGTTCACTCAACCGTGAGAAAAGGCTTTGCATAGTAGCCAAGTATATCCCAAACCCCTCATGAGCACCCATGGTTCGTGCCTTAATTTCGTCCAGCAATCGATCGTTGTAATCCACCGGA
The DNA here is from genome assembly GCA_030710515.1 of Abscondita cerata. Classification (NCBI taxonomy): domain Eukaryota; kingdom Metazoa; phylum Arthropoda; class Insecta; order Coleoptera; family Lampyridae; genus Abscondita; species Abscondita cerata. The sequence goes on along the minus strand of JALBCR010000115.1, from coordinate 47,910 downwards.
AGAAACTCCGATTGTAGTAAACGCACCACATCCTTCCACGAAGACAGCGATTGTCGATGAGCCCTGAAGAGAAGAAGAGCTTTTCCAGTTAAGAGTTCTGGAGCACCATGAAACAATTGCGTCAGAGAAATTCCCCTAGCCGTGCTTAATTCCTCCAAGCGAGTAAGAAATTCAGAAAGAGATGTTTTACCATCCCCAGAAAAAGTTAAGTTTAGTTTCGCTGTAGCAACAGATTTAGAAAAGTAGGAAGCACTACAAGAGGCAACAGGTGTTGGTTCTGGTTCGACATCAGACTCCGATGATAGTTGGTCAGGTTCACCTTCGTCCTCAGTAACCGTTAATTTAGGACTAGAAGTAACAGCTTGACTGATCCCAAAAGTAGTATGCCGATGCTTCTTGATCATAGAATCAATAGTGTTATGAAGATCGGTAAGAGAAAGTAGAAGAGAATTCCTATTGGCAGCTTGTTCTGTCGAGGTGGCAACCATCAGCTTGCACCTGCGAATAGTATGAGTCCAAAGAGTAGAAAAACGAAGAAATTCCGAAGTTGTGCTGTCACCAGTGAAATTATCAACGAACGTACGAAGCTCCCCTAAAGAGACATTTACCGCAGTTACATCGGTTTCATACTCGATGCTGTATTTAATTTCGGATAAAGATTTTTCCGCTTCCAGCTGAAGAGCACTACGGACCAGTTTCCGAAGACCCTCCACCGAAACGTCAGCACTAAGTCCCCTAGAAGCTAACTCGTATCGCAGTTCGTGTTGTTTAAGGCGATTGACCTCGAATTTCCACACTTTCGGCATTTTAAATAAAATCTCCTAGCTTCCAATACAAAAAAAAAAAGAATAAACTCGAACCCACAACAACAAGTAAGAAAGAGAAAACAGTATTAAAATACTAACCCTAGAATAATAAAACAATTTTAAGTAAATGTCCTATTACTGATCAAACTGATAGTAATAAGGAAAGCAAGCAATAGCACTAAGTACTAGAGAGAGAGAGAAAATAAAAATTTCCAAAGAGAATCGAACGACAAGTAAAGAAAAATACTCGAGCAACCTTGACTGATAATCCGATTTCACAAAAAGAAAGAAACGAGAAGAAAATCGAGCCCCGAAGTTGGGATGCCAATTTCTTGCTACGGTTAATTGAAGAAAAGTAAGTTTTGCCGGCAGCCGAAGAGTAGGGCGTGGGTGAGAAAAAGGATCCACCGCTTCTTCAGAACTGTCTTGATTTAATCCGAGGGCGCCATAGTCCTAATGCGTGGATACAAACCTGCTTCCGAACTAAAGAAACAGACGCAACAATCAACCGTAACAAATTAAAGGAGCAATAAATACAATAAAGAGAGAGAGACACAAGTAACCTACAAAACGTTATATTTAATAACACACCATAAAGAAGAAGGAACAGAGCACAATTTAAATATATCCACTTACAACGTAAGTTAATTCTACGAAGCGTATTCGTTCGTACCCATATATATAGTCGTACACAAAAGAAGGAAAAAAAATATAAGATTAATAGCAAGTTAATAATTTATGCGGTACGCCACTGGCGTTATTTAATCTAGACAAGATGGCGACGTAACCACACCCGCACAATACGAAGGTGTATTTAGTGTTCGCAGTTGCAATATTTAGCGTTAAAAAGTATCGGAGAGTTAGGTGTTTCCCCAAAAGAGCGCTCTTCCGTGGTCTTACCCTTATACTCTAAAAATCCCCAAGCAATGGTGGGTAAATGAAGCAAGTTCGCGCCTTTACGGTACACATTCGTTTACAGATTGGGCAAGTATATGCGCCACAACAAGTTAATTAATTATATTGTAGTGAATTAACAAAAAAAATATAAATACGTGAACAAATACGTTTCGAGTTCCAAAGATTTAACTGCACTTAAGGTGCCAAGACAAGTTGTACTTATTTAGGTGTTACGCTTGAGACGTTTTCGGTAGCAGTGTGACGTCCCGGAGATGGTTTGTTTTCAGCGCAGAAGTATAATTAGAAAAATCTGACCTTATGTTGTAGATAGAGGTTTACGATGTTGACACACACAGGAGAAGATACAGATATGTGGTGTCGGTTCCAGCTGCGGCGACCCCTAATTTCGGTAGGATGTCCCGTACTTCAGCAATCTTAACAGCAAACCCCAAGTATGCGACACACGCAGCGACAAGACAATAAAAGGTAGAAAGAGATCCCACGATGAATTTAATCAGCCAGGTAATTGGTTTTGTTTAGGCCAAAAGAACCTTTAAAGCCGAGTAATTTTAATCCCGGAGTAACTCTAATCCCGGAGTAACTCTAATCCCGGAGTAACTCGCCTTATCTGAAAATTATGCACGGTGTAACGTTGAAGAAGCCATGAAGAATATTTGTCGTACCTGAGTGCAATCGAGCGACCATTAGAAGAAATTAGTACACGCATCCGTCCTAAGATAAACTTCAGAAAATCGAGTAATCAATCCTTTCCCCAGCTAAAAATATACCGCTATACATTGAAAGTTTGCAGGGTCCTATACATACCACTAGAAAATTTGACGGAATTACGATTAAGCACTCAGATGAAGGCAAATTTGAATTTCACGTAACACGACGTGATAGTAGTTGTTACAAGGCGGAAATTGAAGATCAGCCGAAAATGTATTGGCCAATTAGGACAACGCGGAAGTTGAATTCTGGGAATTAAATCCCCAAAAATTTTCGTTAAGGAGCGAACACGGAGAAATGTCGCGTTTACACCTCGACTCCGTGTATTGTGTGTTGCCTAACTCACAGTGACCGTTACAATTAAAAAATTTTTTTTAGGTATTTTTTTCTTTTTTTATTTTTTTTTAAAAATCAAAAAAAAAAAATATTTTTTTTTTTTTTTTTTATTTAATAAATAAAAAAGATTTTTTTTTTTTTTAAAAAATTAAAAAAACAATTTGGAAATATAACTTTTATTGAAAATGCTCTTATACTTGTTGATGCGTACTATGTCACCAACTGTAAAACGATGCGTCTTATTGAACAGCTTAACATTCATTTCCCGCATCAGTTTGCATGTTGTGTGGTATACGATGACTAGATCTAAAAATCTTTTGCATAGCTTTAGTCACTTCTTCCCCAATTTTTGTTTTCAAACCTTTAGTCCAAAGATATTTTGAGAAGCAGTCTATAACTACCAGTACATATCTATAGCCATTATTTTGCTTAGCGAATTGAGTAAATTTACCCAAATCCCCCTGCCAAAGATCGTCGAAACCCTTAATTATGGTTCTTCTTCTTGGAAAATTCTTCCTTGCTGGTTTCTGTTACTCTTCTACTAGTTGTTGTTTGGACGTTATTGAATATCTTTTTTTATTTTATTACTATCTCTCTGTAACACTTTCAAACAAGAGTCGTGATCTTCTAAGGTTAATTTAATCACTTTTATACACTTTTCAAAAAATCCTTTAGTCACTACAACCTTTTTGAGACGATTACCGTCTAGGTTATGTCGTGTCTTGAGATAATATTGCAAAGTCATTGCGTTATGACCATCAACTGGGTCAGCAACATTAGTCAATCTTTTATTTTCTATATTGAAGTAATTGTCACTAGTTAACTGAAGACCATTAGCAGTGGCATATTAAATTTTTATCTTTTGATGATAAGCACGTCCAAATTTGTCAACGTTCATTTTGGTAATGATAAAAACAAGTTCAACTTTTCATTATTTATATTGGATTTGAGTGAAAAATTTTTTGAAAGTTTTTCTATGTAACCGTCTTCATAAAGTTCTTCTACAATCGATATTATCTCGTTTACCAGACCTGTGTTGCCTGCGTTCCTTTCAGCCCACAACATTTGTAATCTTGTATTAACTCATGCACATTGTTCCAATATTTGTACTCGATAGGTTTGTTGTTAAGTTCTTTGAATATGGTAGCTCCACTACCTGATATAGGTTGCGGACTGGATTCGAGCAATAAAGGTTTAATTATTTTAGTATATTTATGACTTCGGCTTCCACGCAATTGTCCATTAGCATCATAAAATCGTCTAGCGACATTCGTATCCTTTAATATTTTCGTATAATTACTTTCATCTTCTTTACTTATTAGACTTTCATCAGGCTCATTCATAATTAACAAATCGTAAAGACCTGGAGTTCCTTCGTATTTATGTCCATTGATTTCCAAATCTTTTCCTTGTATATTAATTGGTGTATTACCAATTACCCATTTATTGGTATGAATGTCATAATGAACACCATAAGTAGTATCAATCGAATTTAGAGTTTCATTTGCTCTACGTATATTCTCGGTAATTCATCGTATTGTTCGAGAATATTGATCCTATTGAATCGAGTAAGGTTGAGTTCAAGTGAGAAGAATCGGCTAAAGTGGATCTTCTACATCTTCAGGATTCACCTCTCCAATAAAACTTGATTGTAAAAACCATGGTAAAATTAGAGAACGCTGCATAAGAGAAGAAGGAGGAAGAAGACGAAGATGGGCAGGGGAGTTTTGTCTAAAGTATGGAAGTTGAACGAGGGGGCTTACAGGAGTTCTTTTGGATTGATAATCGACAGTTTTCTTTTGTTAAAAAAATTGGATTCGATGATTTTATCTCTTTCCTGTTCATTTTCCTCCTTCTTTGTTGGTTCTGGTTTTATTTCACGCTTTTTATCTACATCAGATATTTTTCACTATTTTTGATAATGGCTCAATAAGAGACTTATACGTGATAGCAAAATTTTTTCACTATTAAATTTGTTGGTTTTGAGTGCATTATATTTCTGTTGAATGGCTTTACGTGCTAGAACAATTTTCCTTTTCAAGTTCATCTCCTTATTATCCATAGTTTAGCGAGAACAGGTAAACAGGTAACAGGTAAACAGCTAACAGGTAAAACAGATATGTTGTTATTGTTGTTCTGCATCCTTGTTTATAACTAGAAACCCAAACTGATGTTTTCAACATTCGGAACATATTTCGCGGAAAACTTGAATGCTTATTGTAGGATTCACATGATCATCATATATATGTTTTAGATTCATTTCATCTTGTTCAAATATCACAATAAAGTTTGCATTGTCTCTCACTAATTGTTTAGGTATTTTACTATACGTTTGACGTAAATAATAGCAATCAACAACATTATGTCTTCCCATAAAAAAATATGCTTTTATATTGTCTTGTTTTTCACATACGATGTCATCAAATATAAAGATTGAATCTGGTTGAGCATCGTTAGGTTCCATAATACTTTCATTATCCTTGAACGTAAAATACCCTATGTCCTTCATTGGTTCTAGAATCTCTTGCTGTAAGAGCAATTGTTTTGATTCAGTGACTTTGAGTATATGTAAACATGTTTAAATCTTAGACCGTTGTTTTCGGTTAATAAACTAAGCATAACATTAGTTTTACCACAATTCGATGGACCACAAATGATACCCCGTACTGAATTGGGTAGTAACTCTCCATGTTTTCCTACACCCCTGTTTTTGATATAATCATGATTTTGTACAGGACGTTTACGATCTTGAACAATTACCCTCATCATTAGCTTAAACGTCTGTTGTCTTATTTTGGTGAAATGAAACTAGGCTTTTGTCATACATAATATCTTATTTATATAATAATAATAACAATTCTTAAGTCTACAACTTATAACTTCTTCACTTCTCCGGTAAGTGGACTGTATTGTACAAGTGCATCATGAAGAATAAGGCAATATGCTACAATTCCAGCGTCGAACTTCTTTTGTGATTCCATTTCTAATTTGATGTCCACCGTTAAATTTTTAAGTGTTTCGTTTTGTTTAGAGCAGTCCACTATGAATATTGGACAGTTTTTGAAATTTTCATAATCGAATACAGCGTCTTCATCACCTTTACCGTAGTAATTTCTTCAAAATCTTAGATACTCATGATAGGCAGCAATGTACTTATTTTCATTAAAATTCAAATGCATTGCTTCGTATGGATAGCTCTCAGAATTCAGATGCAGTTTTATGTATCTAATGTCCACATGATCGAAATTAGATGCATTTACCGCCTTTGAGAATTTTTTATCTTTCTGGAAAGCAGCAATGATCCATCGAGGTTTCTCTAATTATGTAGACATTTTTATAGGCCATATATCCATTGGTGTTTGCTTAAGAGCTGGCAGTTCATATAGTTCCCATTGTCGAAACGGTATACTAATCGTTGAATTCTTGTTTAATTGTTGGAATAGATTAAGCTTCGCGTTATCGCTAAGAGTTATATGAGTAACTTTCTATTGAATTTAACTTAACGTTATGGATGCATCTGCTTCTCCAGAATAGCAATCTCCATCGCCTCTTGAACGAATCAATATCAATTCTTGTTTCATGTTTACAATAACTTGACGATAATCTTCCATCATTCCAAATATGTGTTTAAGTGGTATTTATACTGAAAAGTATCGAAAGAAGTATCGTTAGTTTTTGTGTATTCAACTTGTAGAGGTTGTTCATTTTCTGGTGACCATCCTAAATGACTCAGCCGCCGACTTTCTGATGAGGTGTATGAAACGTATCCTTTTAAAGCAGATGTAATACCAAGATTTCTGCAAACGTCTACTCTTTGACCTCCTAATTCGTAACGAATTTCTTCAAACAGAAAACTTGGGAAATTGTTCGTTAGATGATAGTCTTTGGTGAGATCTACCCCTTTACGTTCTATTTGTCCTTCTATGTACAGAAAACTGTCATATGTTGCCGTTATTAAATATTGATTTGTATTAGTATATGTATTTCGTCTGATCAAAAAACATCAAAATGTACGTCTTGAAAAACGTTTAACGACTCGACCATTTTTATTTACTCTTCTGTTGCACACTTTAACCCAAGTGATTGTAAAAATAGTTTTTCGTGAAAGGTTAATTCTCCTCCTTGCTTCGTCTTTGGTTGATTACGAATAAACAAACCACAGGTAGTGTTTACTCTTTTATATAAATTGTTAACATATGGTGGTGGACCTTGATTAATTCTTAGACCCATACTCTTTGAGTTCTAATCGCACAGTGAAAGATTTGGTTTTACCGAAGTCTATTAGTTCACCTTTTTTGTTTGTTAATTTTACAGTCAAGTTGCTAATTGAGTCGGTATTTATTTCCAAATATTGAGTATTGCTTGGAGTTTTATCCAGTCGAAATCCTGGAGGAACTGACACATCAATTTCATATAACACTTTCGATTGCTTTCCGTTCCGATAAGAACCTGTTACAATGTTACACTCGTGAATATTTGTATGCTTGATTATTTGTATGTCTGAGGTAGATGTATGCAGTATATTAGGTTGTAGTAGTACACCTTCAAATCCTAGCATACAACCGATGCTATCCTATTTTCTAAAGTCAATAGCAAACGTGCAGCTGATTTCACACTTTATCGTATTATTATTTCCTTTTAAGGAAAAAGCAGCAGGTATTCGAGATTGAAGATAAGCACTAAGTTCATCTAACTCATAAGCACCAGGCGGAATGACGATTACACTGACAGTGTTTGGATCTTCTTTATAGTAAAATTTATCGTTCCCCTTATAAATGTTTCTAATGCTATTGCATCCATAAAATCCAACCAATCCTATGACATACTTCTTATTTGTGTCTAGTTCTATTGGTGGATAAAAATGGTAGCTTACGATGTTACCGGTACCTTCTAAACTGAACGTTGTTGACATGACTGATCTCAAACTATTTAGATTAGTTTTATTTATATAAAAATTTCAAGCATAAATGTCCACAAATCGTTGTATTAAACTCTTAGTAGTTGATCAGCTCGATAGGCGGTCGAATACTACCGAAACTGTCATAGTACTACACTTTCTTATCACGTTTTTTATAACAAACCCAATGTGTTCTAGGACCAGATTGAGTGTCTAAATTTACAACTCCGCTCTCGTTTTTCCATGGTGCTTTAGGCATATTATCAAGCATAAACACATTTCGAAAATATGGTACGTCTTAGGCAAACTTTCTTATGTCTACGTCTGTCAACGGTCTTTCAGGTAACTTTATCAGTTTTTTTAATACGGCTTTAAGTATAGAGCCCCACTAGCTTTATGGGGCTTTAGATACAGCCCCCCTCCATCTTTTTTGTTCTTTCCTATAGCTATAGCTTCCATGGTACGGTTATGACCAGATGTTTCTTCATGCAATTTCTGTGCATTTTTTGCATCATTTACCGCTTTAGCTATTCCCGACGCCCCCCCTGCCAAAGCACCAACCGCTGATAATCCGGCAAATAGAGGAATAAGGAATGGTAGAAAACCTCCTTGTTTAGGTAATGGAATTATTCTGGGAATGTTAATATTTTTCTTCCCACCTAAAGCCTTTACTGTTCTTTTAGCAGATGCAATAGCTGATTTCATCGTTTGTGCTAAATTTCCATTATTTTCCTTCATTCCCTTAGCTATTATCTTCCTTAAGGTCATTAAACTGCCACCTGTCTTCTTCTTCTTTTTTGACGTTTTCTAGATTTTCGCTCCCATTCCTAATTTTCTTTTTACTTTCATGATGCTTCCCACAGCTAATGCAAAAATTCGTTCCCCTATTGTAGCGTCTGATGACTTCAGGCGACTCCAAGCGCTTTGTTCTAAACGATGATCTGCCTTATGCCGGTTTTCGAAATCCACGTTATCTCTGTAGCTAATGTCGTGTAATTTACACTGAACGTCTAAAGGATTTATACCGGGATCTCCACGGGTAAGACGTTTATCTAATTTAGTACCAGGACCACAATACTGATAACCAGGCAAGTGTAACTCAATCGGAAGCTTATTGATTACTGTATTCAGCAACCCGTCCGCACTCTTTCGCTTACCAACTAACATTGTTCATACACATACCTTTGTAGGAGTATTTATACGTGTAGAAGAAAATATAAAATGTTTTTTTTCTTTATTGACAACACTTATTCAACATATTTTTTTTACAATATACGAATGATAATAACGTAGAATTTCCATTATACATACAGTATTATGAGAGTTTCTATTATACTTATAATTTAATACATCTTCAATATCTTGGTATACATTTTCATCATCATCTTCTAGAAATTGTCGTCTTTGAAAATTGCGATATTCAATTATTTCCCCGCTAAAATTTTGATAATGCTTTACAAAATTATATGAGTGAAGTTAATTCAAATCGATTATTTATGATAAATTTAAAAGAAAAAATCATCTACATAATTTATGTCCTCTTCTTTAACATCAGACCAGTCAATACTCCTCTCTAATTCTTGCGATTGAAAGTATTGTATGTCACAATATGTTTGCCATTTTAAAAACTCATTCCAATCTTCACCGGTCAATACCACATTGCAACCATGATTACAATTTACAACGTCACAACTAATTTTTAAAATTAGTTCAAGACATAGATAAGTACTGTATCCAATTTCAACGTACTTAGGATGATCAGTACCACTATTATAGAGGTTGTATCCAACTGAATCTATAAGAGATTCCCTAGCTGCTTGTTTGTATACTTCGCAACCTTATCTTCAAGACAAGTTGAAGTTGTGTTGTTCTTGTCACATGACCAACATGAGCAAAATATATTATCATTCACCATGATCGTTAAATAAAATTATATCACTACTTTACTCGTTCAACCCAGGACATAAACTAACAATCTTCATCTCCCCCCTCATGACCTTGGAATGCTTCTGTAAATTTTTGCTCGATGATTTTCATGTAGTACAGGAGACAGAATTCTATTAAATGTCTCAATTTTACGACTAAAACGATACCTATCTAAGGCTACAGTTTCCCATGATCCTTTCCTTGCTTGACCAAAAGCAAAAGACCACACTACCATTATGTACACTCTATTCTGTGATTTATCAAACGTTACCTTCTTCAATGCTTATGTTCTCAACTAATATTTTCACAGTCTGCAAATAAGGTTAATTAAAATAAAAATACAGATGTTGATGATATTTATTTTCCATAAACCAATACATTAGGTAAAACTTAAATTTGTTGTTTTGCCGACACTTCCTAAACTACTTATAAACACATCACTGCTCTTCAAAGTTCCTTTGAATTTCATCATCCGTTGTCCTTCCGTAAAGTAGCAGTAAAACCGTTTAGGTAAAACACTTTTAAAGTTTTCTGTTTCAATCGCTATACCTTGTCCAAACTTTGTGTTTATTACATCAACGTTCACAATCTTATGTTTTTCACCAATAACCAAGTCCTTCTTGATCTCGAAAGGTTTACAAAAAGTATTATTATTTAACGATGTAAGATCCATGTTGCTTGTTGAATACAAGAAGTAACAAACTGTTGGGTTATATATTAAATCAACATTTTCTATCTTATTTTAACGTAGCAATTTTAGGGAAATGGAAGGGGAAATGTGAAACCTGGTAACCTGACCTTGGCTGTAAACATTTAACACTTAATGAGTTGGTATGTTACAAATCACATTGGAATTTGCTGATTCCGCAACAAACGAACGTTTTCAGCTTTGTTTGCACTTACTACTGTCTGTAACATTTCCTGTGTATAGGAATTTGCAGATTAATAGTTTTAAATTGATGAGTGTAGCATCGCTATGACATTTAACACTTTCTTGAGTTGGTATTTTACAAATCAGCAATTATATTTCCGTAACCTTGAACTTTGCAGATTTGACAATTATTATACATTGCAGCATTTCACTTTAGTAAATTTGCTTATAAATCAAAATACACTTATCGTTAACAAAGATTAAGCATATATATAGTTTCACATAACGTTTTCAAGGTTATTAACCACATCAGCACTTCAAAAAATTTTGCTTATAAATCAAAATTACATTTATTCTTGACATAAATAATGGTTAATGATCCCAACATCCGGTTTCACCGAGTATTAACCTTACGAGCAACCTTGAACGATCCCGAGCCATTCCGAACGATTTCGATCCATCCTGAACGACCTTGAACGTAGAGTTGACCTTAAGATGACCTTGACCCCGATACTCGCTCACGAAATGACCTTGAGGTGACCTTGACCTTGAAATATCTTTGGGGTGAGCTTGTCCTTGAACGATTCCCCCTGACCCTTTACAGGACGTTGACCTTCCGAGCAATTCCGAACGATTCCGATCGATTCTGAACGACCTTGAACAATTCCGATCCATTCTGAACGACCTTGAACGCTTTCAATCCATCCAGAACGACCTTGAACGTTGTTTGAGACCTCGATTCTTCACCTTGGGTTGACCTTGACCCCTATGTTTAATCTTGACCCCGATACTTGATCTTGGGTTGACCTTGAAATTCAAATTTTCTCACAAGTTATGGTCCAGAACCCTCCCTAATATTCTACTTGTACCTGTTGTTTGAAAAATACAATAAAACACTTTGATATGATCAATAAGAGAAATATCATCATAATAATACATACGAGGTTATGATGACACACCACACCACACCATTTTATTTATAACTACGAGAAATGACATCTATGTTAAACTATAGAAAAGTTTTAAATAAGTTATAAGAAGTGTGCCATCACAGCAGCACTTCCCCTACTGGTAGTTCTTTTTCTATCTTTCTAAAAAGTAAAGACTTGGGGAACTACATCTGGCTCTTTTTCAAACGAGCACAACAGGAAAACATAGATTTTGACTTCGACATATGTCTTCTTACAACCTAGTTTTGCTTCATAATCTCGTGGTACACAAACAAAGGTACAACACAGCTGGTACAACTCACTTTCTGCGAGTAGAGTTTTTTTGGGTTGAGACATTTTAAATTAAATGAAAACACATTGAACTCTTTCAAAAATGTAAATGATCTGGGGTAATATTTTCAATCACACGAATAGCAGGAGGAGGCGACAACTGCTTATATGACTTGTTACGTCGCACGTCTAAATTTGTTTCAAACGGGAAAATTGAACTTGTAAGGCTAATTACTCCAAACTAGTCATCCAGTTTTTTTTTTACTTTGAAAGTTTTAATAAATATCTACAAACTTATCAATTTTTGAAAAAACAGTGTATCATCCAATTACTCACATTATTCACGTATGTTTGGTTGCTGAATGACAGGCGTTTTCAACACTGTAGAGGTAAAATATTTCTCTTAACAGACAAAACGGCGAAAATCGGTGTTAACATCCTTCTCTCCTGAAATTTAATCGATGTTAACAACATCCTCTCGTGAAATATCTTTAGGTTTCTTGGTGTTTTTCCGCACGCAATAAGAACAACATACGTATTGGACCGGGAAATTCACAGATGTAGTCTGAACTACGGTAACCCGGGAAATGTTATCTTTGTTTTGTTGGAGCTAGTGAATTGCATAGCCTTCTTGTTCTTTTTTCAGAAATCCAATATGTGGCAACACGAGTGGGTTGGTTGCATTTCATTTGGTACGTCGCGTCGTTCTTTTGAAATGTTTCTTGAGCTATCTTTTTCAAAATGTTTGTTAGATATCAGTCTTCAGCTTGACAGTAAAAGCGTTACTACAACTTTTTTGTTACGACCGCGGAATGTTTGGATTAGAAACTGGTTAGGATTTAACACTTATAGGTTATGAGCGGTATGAAACCCTGTACTTACGAACGATGGTGTACAATTCTTCACGAGTAACTAATTTGTAAGTCTGAAGCTGCGCACGCTTCGTTCACACGGTCCTCTAGAATGCTGTGGAGATGCCAGATTCAATATTTTCCTTAAACATATTAATAAGTAAGCAGCTTAATGCAGCAAGAGTGACTATAGTTGACACATCCGACACTGTATTATACGAGTAGTATAAAGTTTTAGTAGTTAGACAAACAAAAAGGTAGAGATACATCTTCTAAGATTTAGCACCCCATGGTCCGCTTGGACCACTCGGCTTGTTGGTAAATCTCCCATAGGCGGTTGGAAACTTGCAGATGCAATGCCGTAATAACGTTTGCGTTATGGGCTTCGCCTTCAATATCCAGAAGTGTTTTTATTAAAACGCAAGCATAGTATTCTAGCGAGGGTATAGGATATTACGACGCGGCCGCTTAGAGGCGGCCTTTAAAGAGCAGGGACGTTTAGACGCGGCAGGTTATAGAACTTTACGTAGATACAATACGATGCGATTTCCTTTTTGAACGCGATTGATTTTATAGCCAAAATCAAATGACTTAGTGTTTGGTCCACATCTGATTGAACATTGTGAATAATTCTGGCTTGTATGATTTCACATATCGTAGTACAAGTGATTTCCGAAAAAAATGATGCGCTTGTTGAACTTCGTTTTAACGTCCTAGGTTAAATTGCCAAAATAATTACAAATAAAAGTTCAAAAACTATCGTAATCCCAACATCATTAAGATGTCATTTGTTCACGAGGAGAATATTGACAATGATCGAAGAAAATTGCTTGTACTAGAAAGTGGTTGTTTGTAACGGTAACTTAACATGCAAGAAAAAAATCAATTCTGCAATTCTAGTATAAATCGAAGCGATCGTAACTGTAGTGCTGTAAGATCGTAGCTTAAAAATTGCAATTTCGTGTGTTTCTGTATTTATAGTTTCTTGTAAACTCTTACAGGCAGAATTTGCCTACCTTTAAAGAAAATTTGATGGAGCTTGAGAATTTTAAATCAGCGAAAACACCACAAATTACGGTTTTCAATGGTACGTAGAGATAGATTTCGACTTCATCTAAACAATAATTCAAAAAATACCGGCATAAGATTGGACCAAAATGTTAAAAACCACTCGTCGCTTAATAGAACTTCTATTAGTCTTGAAAATTTCATGATGTGGTGAAAATACCTTATGGAAGAATCATTCATGAATTTAATGTACTTATTCTGCAGAAACAGTTGAAGTGAAAACGGGTGTTTTAGGACTAGAAAAGGATTATCCGCCACTACTTTGGAGTCGATAGAATCCAATGGCTGGTTTTCTCAGGCTCAGGCAACCGCAAAATGTTTTGAAGGAAGGCGTTTGATAGTTTTGCAGAAGTTACTCTCTTTATCTCTTCATCAGTGTCTATTTGATTACCCAAAATTGTCGTCTAATTGTGTATTGATGGATACAGGGAATGACTTGATAATAAATATCTGCTCCAAATGTGCATCGACAGTCCTGGACTTGTACCACTGTCGGTCTGCCAGTTTAACCCATATTTTACCAAGGCTATACAAAATTGAAAAAAATCGATTTAACGTCTTTATTGCTATTAACTCGTACATTAAAAACAAAGAAACAGTCATCAAAAAAATATTTTTTTTACAGATTTTGAGAAAACTGCTGGTGCGTTTTCGCACCATTGGGAAAATGCATTAAAAATACTTATGGTGATATGCCTCGAAACAATCAGTGTGCAGATGCACATTACATCTTTACACAAAAATATTGTGTGATTATGACAAACCTTACATCTGCGTCGAGTTTTATCTGCACCTTTAGTTATCACATGGCCAACGTTATCATACCGTATTTTGATAGGAACACTTGATGAACAAGGTTTTGGTTTATTATCTTTTAGTTTGAGGAGCCTGACAGCTACGTAAGACTTAAAATCTAATTGTGACATTTTGGTACTATTTGATAAATTATACAACTTCCATGAATTTATTACTATACTGTCTATTGTATTGGTAAATAACGGCCACCACCATTTTTTTCCTGTTACTTTTATTCTGTAGTTTGCTACCCCATTGTCATGTATATTGTATATGCCTATTGTACAATTTGATGACGTTGGGTTGTGCTACACTAATCTCCTTCTTTTCTTTACGATTATATCTTTTCACTGCCGAAATTGGCTGTGAATTGAATTGATTGCTAATTGTAGTCACGACAGAGTTGTCATTCCATCTCACTAATGAAATACCATTATCATCATAAGCATTATCATACGCCCCTCTTTCCAATTTTGAAATGGACTTGGTCGATGTCAAAGGGCAGTTCTGTGTTCTATTTTCCCGTATAGTACCGGTCGCAAAAAATCCTTTGTTAGTAATTTCACTAAATAACTTATACGATGAAAAAAAAAGTTATCAAAAACACCTGATGGTTGTTGGGTTGTTCGACAACTGATAATAAATCAAATACTACTTTACCCCAAGACCCATCTCATATTTTTCTTTACTAGCTCCTGCATACGGTATAAATTTGTAAAGATATCCATCTGACGAACACATGCACCACAACTTGAAACCAAATCTTACGGGTTTTCCTTTTTATATACATTTTGCACGAATGTATTAGTATTAGTATTAGTATTTATTACAACATTAAAGGTACATAAGCCTCTTTTGTCAAGTCAAAAGAAAATAATCGACATATTAGACAATATACACATAATCATAAAGTACTATACAATATGCACATAATTAAAATACTAAGTCTACATTGGTATCCAAAAATTCATTTATGTTGTAAAAGGCGTGTTTAATTAACATTAATTTAATTTTTGTTTTAAACATTTTATATGATAGGGTTCTAATATTACCTGGAATTCTATTATAAAACTTTATGCCCTGTATGTGGAAGTTTGAGTGAGATTTTGCAATCGCCTTTGAGGTAGTGTTAAATCATCTAATGATCTAGTTTGATAATTATGAACTTGATTGTGCGTTCTGTAACGTTGTAAATTAGGTTTCACGAATAGTAAGCTATTAAGTATGTAGCAAGATGGAACAGTTAATATTCCACTTCTTATAAAAAGATCCTTGCAATGATCTCGACTCTTAGCGTTATGTATTATTCTAACTGCTTTCTTTTGTAACAGGAAAATTTGATGACTAGAAGAACAATTACCCCAAAGAATAATTGAATAAGTCATTTTTGAATGAAACATAGCGAAATAAACCTGGCGTAATGTATCTTTTCCTGTTAGTAAAGATAAGTTTCTTAATACATAAATGACGTTACATAGTTTAGCGTACAGGTGAGATACATGATCATGCCATTGAAGTTTCGCATCTATAATAACGCCTAGAAGTTTAACACTGGTACAATCTACTTTTTCTTTCAGAGTGAATATGATGTTTTGGTTTTATCCTTATTTAATTGCAGCTTATTCGCACTAAACCATTCATTTACGTAATTTATAGTTCTGTTTCGTTTGTGTATCAATCTTTGAAGGTCTACATCCGAGATTAAAATGGAAGTGTCGTCAGCATATAAGATAGTTTGACAGTTATGAAGATTACTTGGTAAGTCATTGACATAAATTAAGAATAAAGTAGGGCCTAGATGACTACCTTGAGGCACGCCAATATTGACACTCTTGCATTCAGATTCTTTACCATTATACAGTACTACTTGTTGTCTATTGTGTAAATATGAACGAAAAATGTTTAGAGATATTCCACGAATACCGTAAAATTCTAATTTTTTTAGTAAAATATCATGATTGACACAGTCAAAAGCCTTTGACAGATCACATAATGTTGCACTAACGTTATATTTTTTTTCAAAACAGTTTAGTGTGAAGTCTACAAATTCATTAAGAGCATCAGTAGTTGATTTATGTTCTCGAAAACCATACTGTTGAGCATTAATAACTTTATAAGCATCGAGAAATTGAATTAAGCGATTGTTTAGAACCATTTCTAAAACCTTCGAAAAAGTAGAATTATGCAAACAGGTCGAAAATTGTTGAGTTCAAAATTATTTCGTTTCTTCGGAATGGGAATAACTTTAGAAATTTTCAGAAAGTCAGGAAAATGTCCATTTGCAAGACACCAATTTATACTATTTGCAAGTGGCGCACAAACATAACAAGCTACTTGTTTAAGAATATATGGGCTAATACCATATACATCAGTACATCTACTATTTGACATTTTATTGATTACATTGATAATTTCAGAAACAGTGACAGGATATAAAAATAGAGATTTAGGGTTTTTTAATCTTGAGTTTTTGAGTAAATCCTCTGCATTTAAACTACTAGAAGGTGTATTCGAGATTATATTTTGAATGATTAATGAAAAATATTCCTGTATTTTATTAGCGTCTAATTCTTTAGGTTGTTCAGAATGTTGTGTGTGAGCATTAAAATGTTGTTTTATAATTTGCCATGACGCTTTGGATTTATTACTTGAATTAGAAATAAATTTAGAAAATGCTGCACGTTTAGAGTTAAGAATTTCAAGCTTGTAGGACTTTTTATATAACGTTTTTATCCTTTTTAAATCCGTGGTTTTGAATTTGTCATAAAGTTCAGTTATCAAATGAAGGGTATCACGCATATATTTTACTTTCTGATTGAACCATTGAATAGCTAGTACATTATTTGATTTTTTGGCTTCAGTTTTCTTCAGTGGAAAGGAATCGGTAAAGCATTGATAAAATTTATGAAAGAAATTTTCAAAATTAGTGTTCGTATTACCATTATCTTGATGTTCACTCCAATTTTGACATTGAATAACTTCTGTGAAAAATTTTATATTTCTTTGGCTAATATGCCTCACGTATTGTATGTCGGATATAGGCCTGTTCATTATGTTGTGTTGGTTTGTGTTGTATCTCAAAAGTAGAGCATTGTGATCTGATAAAGAAGGACTAAGATTTGAAAATTCGCTATAACTCGTAGTAGAATTAATTAAAATGTTGTCCAGACATGTTGAACTTGTAGGCGTTATTCTTGAGGGAGAACGATTTAATGTTTGCATACCATACATGTTACAAATGTTAATAAAATCAATTTCTTGATTACTATTCTTGCCAAAATCAATATTAAAATCTCCTGTAACAACGATGTTGGTTTCAATCTTAAACACATCTCTAAGACTTGTTCAAAACACCTACAGAAATTGGACCAGTTACTATTAGGAGCTCTATAGATTGATACTACAATTAATGATAAATTAGCTATAGTTATTGCTGCAACTTCACAATCACATTCCGAAGATAAGGCACTAACTTGTTTACACTCACAACTAATTATAGAATTTTTTTAGTATATATTGCAACACCACCATGTTTCTTTTGAGATCGACAATAAAAACTCACTAGCTTAAATTTACTAATAAAAGTAGATAATAATTGATCCTTGGACAACCAATGTTCATTTAAAACAAATAACAGATATGTTCTTCAATTGATCAACAAAAGTACCAGCTCATCCACTTTGTAACAAAGTGATTGAATATTTATGTGCAAAATACCATTAGAAACAAAATAATTCATTTTTCCTGTTATGTTCCTCGTTCAATTTTAGGTCTGGGACCTAAAAAAGAATGTTGTTGATTACTGCTTTTTTTAGAGTAAAATTTATTTAAAAAAATTCCACAGGGCCAGTTTTTTTCGTGTCTTCCGAAATATGGAACCATCTGTTCATCAATGGACAGACTGAACGAAAAAACTCCAAATTGTAGATATTTATTATTTACCAGGTCAAAAAACGGACGAAGTTCAGAAAATTTATCATTTTTATCCAGGTTGCTGTTATCTGATAAGTGTATATATCGTTTTATGTTGTAAATTTGTTTCTACTCATAGTCTTTCTCACAATCTCCACACCTTTATCTTCATCGGTAGACCAGTATAGCTGCGTTTGTGGTAGAGAATGATAGCCTGATAGCAACAATATTCCAATAAAGTTCAACAAATCGACTCGTTTGAAATCAAAGTCATGACAATTCTTGTCCTGTGCATACTTTGTTGTATAGGCTACAATTGAGTCCACAACTTCTTTATCAAAATATAAGAAGAATAAATCCAATGGCGATTGTCCTTCCAACTGATTTCTTATTTTTCAACTTTGCCGTCTTCGCAGGTTGTTGGTTGATTTTGCAACAAAATATCACCTTTCTTCCAGTTCGGTGTTGTTATGAAAGATTTTTGGCAGCTATTCAGTTTTCTTTTTCTTTTGTGCTAAAAGTCTCATTGTCTGAGTCATCATAATCATCACTGTCGTTTACGTGTAGTTCGAAAGTTCCCGCAATATCGATATTTTCACAATTTTGGTCATTTACAATTGTCAAATCGTCATCTATATTTTCTTCGTCGGTAAAAGTTCGTCAACATCAGGTGGTATATAAACCGCATCAATTTGATCTGTTCATAAATAACTTGGTCATAACAAAATAAACATAATACTAATGTAACTTACGTCTATCATTTTGTAACTCTCTAACAACTTCTTCTAAGGCAGATTCTAGTTCTTTTTGGGTAAGGTACTTGTTCATTTCGCTAGTATTCTTCACTAATAACACAACTAATAACCTACTTGCATCGTAAAAGTCCAGAATGCGACTAAAGAGTGCCAAAAACAAAATGTAAACTACGGACATTGAACAAGTTAGGACTTGCAATTTGTTCATTTATTTTACCAGTGGTGCGTTTTCGCACCAGCACACTTTGCCGGTATTTTTTTAACTATTTGAAAAGATAACGAATGTTTTAAAACTCAAATCGATTATTTATTATAATCCAACTTATATTGCAACCATAACAATAAACAAATTTTTTTTTCGTAAAAAATATAGAAAATAAGTTGCAGCGTCGAAATGTAAGATTTTTGATCATAATTATGTAATTTTTTGGGTATACAAATAATAGAGATTTTGTTCTAACTTAAAGGGGTTATTAAATGTACCTTGGAAAACAACTATAACTTACTAAATATTTACTTTCGGAATACTAATTGCTTATAAAAAATTTAACAAGTAGTGGTGCGTTTCCGCACCGTTGGTAAAATATGGGTTAAGATGTCCCAATGCAAATGTCGCTTGGTTGCAAATTGTAAAAAAGGTATACTACAAAAAGTTGTGGTAAAACTGAAATTCAACATTGAGTTGATTGTTAGCGTTATATTCGGATATTATAACCCAAATGGTTCTACTGAATGCTGTTGTATGTTTTCCAATTTTGAATTAAGTTTAACCATTTGGCTGGGCGATTCAAATAGATCGTGGATCTGAATGATAAGATCGTACGCAACATTAATGTAAGCAATTACCGTTGGAAGAAGTAAAAATGTGCCCAAGAAGAATCTACGTTAAGCTATTATCGTGTGTGTTTGTGTATCATCTGCATGATATAGTGCTTGTTGTTCCGGTCTCACATACCGTTGGGTTATTATTTGCAGATTTACTGCACGCGTTGATATCACAAGTATATTTACATCCGATATTCTTAGGTATGGGTTACTACTGTTTGCAAAACGACTTAGATAGTAATTTACAAGACGATTGTATTTGCTAATAAAATAAACACTTTCCATAGAATTGCAATTACTTAAAGCAGTACTTCCATCTCATCTTAGAATACTGTATGCACCAACACATTTTAAACTTAAGCGATGCTTAAATTTAAATTCAATCGTTGATATAGTTTTATCAATTGTATCTTGCACAGAATAATAATGCTTCGGTGCGGAGAAGTTTCACTTGGTGTTAGAACGTTTGAAGTCGGCGATCGTACGGAAATTGCGCGCTGTACCCACGCGCATGAATATTATTCATGACTTGAGCCGTTGATTAAAATATTGGTAAAGATAGTCAACCGCTTGTATTTGCTTGTATCACGGTAGCAATTCACATATGCATGTTGGGTTGCGTTTTTGTTTACTTTTTTCACCTGTACTGAAGCGCTAAGTTATAATGTGTACGATTCTTGAAATAGAATAGTTCAATTTATTCCACCGTTGTAAAAATGGCGCAACATACAATCCGTAAAATTTACTTTTGTCAATACAATGTTGCAACGTTTTCAAATATTTAGTAAACGTATTAACTAGTAATTAGAAGTGACGAATTTTTTCATTTATAGATAAATAAGAAACAATTATTTTAGAAATTATGCTTGCACTTTATTTTTTAACTTGCAAATAATAATGTTGACATTTGTTTGTCATTTAATAACTTCGTTAGGAATAAAGTAGAACATACTGGGAGAAATACCACTAGAGTTCAGAAACGCAAAATTATTGGTTTTTGTATCTACTTGTTTTTACGTGTTCAGTTGAAAAGGATCTTAAATAAAAATTGGTTTTCAAATTTTTCAATTCAAAAGGCAACAAGTTACCGTGTTTTTAGGGAAAGTGGGTTCCACTAGACCTTCAAATTTAAATTCACTTGGTAATAAAACCTATTCCTATTACTTCTAAAAATAAAAGTACTAGATTTTAGCTTGAGGTGTGTTGTCTCCCGACGCGGTGCGGATAATACGTGTATAATACACTATTCTTTTCTGTGACGAAATAAATGACGATTTAATATTGAAAAATCATATTACAATAGAATTAGAAAATTATTGAGGGAAATTTGGTGTTAAAAATAGTACTCACTTTTTTCCCGAGGGAAAAAAATAATTTACGAAAAGTGACACTTTGTTATCTGTTAGTAGAGATAAAAAGTTAGGATTTTACTCTTTGAAACTGTATCAAAATATCATGGTTTCGAATTAAAATAGTTTAATTAAAGTAAAAATAGCTCATTAATTATAAACATTGTTTCAAAAATTACAATTCCAATTGATCTAAAATAATAGTAATAATTTACAAACAATTTACACATAAATAATAACGTACCTAATACAATGCTATACATAAAACATATCCAAACATTTACACATATTTATGCAGATAATATTCTTATTTTACGGTGTGGTTTTGTGACATCACTGTAATTATAGCTATTAGAAATATGTTTATTAGCCTCGTATCTTAAAATATAAGTACACCTAAAGTTGATATTGAAACAAATGTATTACGAGGAGTCTTCCGGATTATCGTTTATGAGTCACATTCCTTATCGGCTTAGTCAGAAATTCTACAATTGCATACTTTTAGCAACACCTTTAGTAAATGAGTAGGCTTGTTATAATATTGTTTAGATGCAAACAGTTGAGTACGTTAGATTGTAATATAAGAAAATTCAACATTCGTTCCAACATAAAAGGGATAGCGTTTCTATGTTAAAAAATTTTAATTTCAATGACCAAAATTTAGAAATTTACTTGCGTAAGCCTAATAGATTTTAAAACATTTTCAACGGATAAACGATGTTAATGTAATAAATATATGAGTATGGAATTTTCAAAAGTATTTAAAGAAATTGTTTTTTTTGGGAGAACGTTTTCAACGATTTCTTTACGGAATTAATACTTTTAAATCTGCAGGTTTTTTTCATAATAATAAACTTTATTCACATGTGTATGTATACAATCTTTGTACATATATGTGTTTGTCATGATGGTATAACCATTGTTATAACCTTACGTAAGAAAGGTACAAATAAATATTATTACATTGAACAATTAACAGACAATAGAAAAAAATATATAACAAAGGACACACATTTAATTAGTACGTCGACAAAAATCAATAAATTCTTGTATATTGTAGAACGCATGTTTTTGTTTGTTTGTCAACATTGACTCAATGCACCAATATTTCAATCAACGGCATGATGCATTGGCAACAATGTCGTGCCTTAGCATAGACTATCAGCAAAATTACAGTTTTCTATTTCACATTTATCGGCAATACTGTTCTGTAAATTCTACAATACAATTGACGTATTTTCTTAGCACAAAGCGATACTACCGACCTCTGATGTTTAGAACAAATTTCGGGGGCGCATAATCCCGTAAGGTTGACTATCTTTACCAATATTTCAATCAACGCTTGAGCGGAGCGGTTATAGAAAGCTTACAATACTTAACTATTCTGTGGTACTGGTACATACAGCCATAAGGAAATTGGATAAGTCAAGGAAATCTACTAGACTGTTTTTTTGACAGAACTGTTTCTATACTGTTTTTCAATTTACTTCCAAATGTAAAGAAATTTTATGTTACCTATTCATTAGTTTTCAGACAACGTAATATCATGTTCAACCTAAGTTGTTTAGAATATTACATCATATAAACAAAACAATTTTACAAAATTGTTGATAGTTTAGATTTAAAATAAGTTACAGATACGTTAGTATTACAAAAAAAAGACACAGTAAAAACATCATCCTGTACATTGTGAAAATGAAAACAACATGTTGATTATTTAATTGTTTAAGTAAAAAAAACGTTGTAAATTATTTATCAAATTTATTTAATAAATTACAAAATTAATTACAACTTAACAATATAACTGGCATTTTTCACTGGCACTTAAATAATGATTGTTTAATAATATCAATAAAATACTGGCACTAATTGAAGGCACGAAAATATAAAATAATTTTCACATCACTTCATTTTCATATCACCGAAACGGAATCTGAAACAAAAAACAAAAATTAAATTAGTAATGAAAAACAAAAAGTTAAATGTAACAGAAATTTAAAATTGAGAAAAGTTTTCAGGTTTTTAAAATGATGCTCTTTATATAATTATAAGTGTTTTTTTTCTTTTTGAATAATGCAAAACGGAAATAACTGTAATTTGCATTTTCACTTTCTTTATTTTTGTATAATTTAAATGTCGCTTATATTTTATGTTGTTGTTGACTTTCATTTTTTTAGGACACCTACTCGCAAAGGAAACTATAAATTTCAAAGTCACCAGGGCATTTCTTGAATTTTATTCGAACATCGACAATTTTTTTATCATATTGACCACGCAACTCAAACCATTTAATTAATTTCAGTTTTGTAGCTATGGCTGCTTTCAACTATAATGTACAAACGTGCACGTTGCACAAAGCACGCAGACGTTTTAATCTGCAGTTTACATGTAAAGTAATTTATTAGTATGTACACCGATTTGTTTCAGGGGATTCATTTGTTGTATTTTTTTCATTTTCATAATGGATATATTTTGCTCAACTACAAATATTTTCAGGAAATATAGCAGCTTTGTTATTTTACTGTACCCAACATAATTTAAATTCACATTTGTTTTAATTTTAAATTAGATAATCTGTAAAAATTGTGACGAACTTAAATCCGATATTATTCAACTTGATTAATGTGAAGAATTTACGTTTGACATTACTCAGAAGTTTTTTAGATATCAAAACATTTAATGTTTTTTCAAACAGGGAACAATACTTTTCAGTTCATATAGTAATGGCAATCTTACTTTGGTTGCACGTCACGTATGACGTAAAAATTCATACCAATGTAACGCCTAAAATTTGTTTTGTATGTATCAATTATTTGACAGTGTAGTGTAATGACAGTTGCCAAGTTTTTCTTGTGTTGAATGTTGACATAGGGTTGCAGTATGTTTATGAGCGTTTAAATCTGTCAAAATCATAGATAAATGTCAAAATTAATTTGTGTTGTTTATCTTTGAAGTGTGCATATGTTAATAAACACTTTGGATGTAATTAACTAAAGTTGCAAAAATACTTTCTTTATATGTTATATTTATAAAGAAAAAAAATGATAAGTAAAAGAAAACTTCCAAAAATGTTTTTTTTAATTATAACCTATAAAATTTACTTAAATAAGCATAATCAGCAGTTTAAAAAATAAAAATTTGTTTGTCAACTTTACAGAGCTGATTTAGTTTCCAAACTATAAAAAAACAACTTTTTTTTTACAAATTTTAAATTTGTTGCATTCATTTTTTAAAAAATACAGAAACACGTTTGCACTGTATACGATATTACAACAACCAGTTTGAAGTAACTGATATTGATCAATTCCGTACTCCATTGAAACAAAATCACAATTTAAATCAATAAAAGTTATGAGCTCGTGATTATATCACTTCTTATTAGCCAATAATGAAACTTTATTTCTTTATCGACATGATTTTAATACCCCGTGAAAAATGTCGTTAAACAAATAAATGACTTCTGTTTGTTTGCGTTCATAACGACCAGTGTTCATTATTCCTGATATAGTCATCCGAATACCAGTCGTGTCGCCTGAACGACTGAAAGAAAATTGATGTATACGTATTAGTTTTTCCCTAATTTATCTCGCAACATTTGTTAAAAATGTCACATTTTCGTAACAATCTCAAGGTTTGCCGCAAAAAAATAAAACCGCTCGTGATATCACACATGAAGAAAAACTTCAATATATGATAGACACCAATAATATTGATGATAATGTTATTATAAACAGTAACTGTATCTACTTCAAAGAAGTGGGTACAGGTTTTTCTTAAAATTTGGCATAAAAAGTACCTAGTAACAAAACTTCTGCGACGAGCTGACAGGTTTAGTACACTATATACCAAATAGAATACAATGAATTGACATAAAAGATCCAAGCAGATGATTTAGAAAAAGTATGAAGACGTACTGGGTTAATCTGAATAAGATACTATCAACGACAAATATTGATTACCTGACGTGTATAGCATGTGAATACAGTGTCCAATCCACAACGATAGACAAAAACACATAGATATTAGAATTTACAAACAATTAGGGTGCATGAACAATTACCTCAAGCCAGTAAGAAATGCTATCAAAACAATATTACATATGAGACAAAAAAAAGTAGTCTTCGGAAGTAAATAACAGAAAACCTGTACAAAGAAGCCAATTCTTAGACAACTATAAATATTAACAAAAAGAAAGAGTATTTAATGTAGAAAAGTGAAAAAACAAATAAAATTTTAAAATGTTAAGGATGATTATACATAGAACCACATAAAACAAAATATATCATTTCAACAGTTGCAGGGAAATGATCAAACGCCCTATAAAGTCAAAACAAGAGTAATACATCAGGTCCAGAAAACATAAGGATAGATCGTCTCCAATATGAGAAGAAGCAACATTTTTAACAAAATGAAATTCAGAAATTGTAAAAAATTTAATCCTTTACAATCTTACAATCCTTAGAATCAACTGTTTCCAAAACACTTTTGGAAAAACCAAAAAAGTGTTGGCATTTTGCTCTCTTTAAAATTGTACAGGTTTTCTTGTTGGATAAATTAGACGTAGAATTACTAGACACCCAAATTTTAATTAATTTTGAGAATTGTTCTAAAATACACAATGGTTTATAATTAAAACTATTTAAAACTATGGGGCACCAAAATGCGGTTAACTAAATAGTCACAATTTATTATTAAAATAATTATAGAGTTCATTAATGATTAAGAAAATATTACAAATAAAAGAAAAGTAATTTTTCTGTCCAAGGGCCGTCTGGCCAGCTGAATGTAAACACAATATTTTAAAAATATGTAGTTCGATTTTGATGATACTGTGCAAATAAGTCTGCAAGGCCTGTAAAGAGACATTCTTATAACTTTCCGAGGGTAGTCTGAAAATTTCTGATCTAACAAAAAAAACGAGACATTTTTTTCTTAAAATTTATATTTATTGTTTTTCATAGTCTTTTTACAACTCTATATAGTTCTTCCAACAATGCTCCTTTCTCTTTAACCAATCTAACTAGTACTCGGCGTTTTTTCCGGAAAAATAGTTGTTCACTCCGACCGCAATTTTTAGATGAGTGAACAAAAAAAAGTCGCTTGGGGCTAGATCTAGTGAGTAAGTTCAAACTGTTTTTTGTACATTTTTGCCATGGCAACTGCTCAGGTGTGAAACGGCGTGTTGTCGTGGGGAAACAAGTTTTTCTTTTTCTTCAAATTCTTTCTTCAAAAAACAGTTTTTGTTTTTTTTGGAGCCAATTCCACTTGGCTGTCTACTGTTTTTACCGTATTTTGTTTCGGGTGTGTAAATCAATAATAACTAATCGGCGCCAAACTTGAATATGTTGTACTTAAGCTGCGCCCACAGAGGATTGGAAATGTTCATTCGAACACGTTTTTGGTCTGACGTAAGCAAACGCGGCACCAAACGCGCGGACAGCTTTCTTATGGCTAAACCATGATTTATTAAGTGACAAACATATTTCAACATATTCATAGCATTTTCTATCTCTCTCACTTTAATTCGATGATCATCTAGCCTCATTTGATAAATTTTAGTGATGTTTTCGTTAGTAATTGCAGTTTTTTGAACGCCCTGAACGTCCATCGTCTCCCAAGCTCTTACGGCCATGTTTAAATTTAACTGCCTAAAATTTTACTGCGGTAAAGCATGGTGCACAGTCCCCGTACAAAGAGTCCAACTCATCTTTGATTTGCGTAAGCGCATTGTCTTTCAAAAATAAATGACAGGTCAATACTCGATTTTTTCTATTTTCACAAAAACACTCATATTGACTTATTCAAGCGACTGTCAAATAACAACTACGCGTCCAAACGGCTAAAACTTTGGTGAGTACTTGTCAAAAGATGCACAACTACAATATTTAGCTATTATTGGGATGCTGCCATCTTCGCGTTTCAGACCATCCTCAAGCTTTTCAATTTTGGAAAAAATAATTAAGAAACTCCAATGCTATGGAAATAAAAGTTTGGAATATAAATTGGACAATGGTCTATTTAATATTTTTTATTAAATGGCAGAAAAGTGTAAAATTGCAGCCTGAAATAGTAATTAAAGTCATAAGTACAGTAACTCATATTTAACAATAGTAATGAGACGTTTAAGGATGAGGCGATAGCCAAGCCCAGAAACTCAAAATGAGTAGGGAAAACCGCCATACCTTGTGCCACGTCCTACTTTGTGCCACAGTTATTGAAGCCTAAACAAAAAATTTAAAACAACTTTAACATGTCGTGGTTTGTAGCAATTGGCGATAAACTATTCCCACGTTAATTTGATTCGTTTGGTTGGAACCCCTGGCTCACAAATGGCGACTGATTGTTTTTGCAAACATCGAGTAAATATGTAGTTGCAAAAGGTTTGTCTCATAATTAGTGATTTCCTCAGGTTGGAATACCAATATGCCGTAAAAAATAATTTGAAATACTCCACATCTTAGGACACACAAAGGAAGGCCGGAGAGAAGTGGTACCGGCATTTTCGATATCGTTTGAAAGGACAATTAACGCTGCGCAAACCCGAATCTACCAATCTTGGCAGAATGGCCTGTTTTAACAAAACCACGGTTGGAAATTTCTACGATATACTCACTGGGATTTATCAACGTCAGGAATGGTCACCCTATAGGATCTGGAATGCCGATGAGACTGGTTGTTCCACCGTACAAAGACCCCCTAAAGTTCTAGCTTCGGTAAAAGATAAACAAGTGTCTGCTGCCATCTCCGCTGAAAGAGGTGTCAATGTAACCATGATAAGTTGCGTAAGTACAGCCGGGACTTTCATTCCCACAGCGCTTATCTTTCCCCGTGTGCACTATAAGAATCATATGGTCCATGGCGCACCTGCAGACACGCTGGGATTAGCAAATGCTTCTGGTTGGTCTAATGAATGCATTTTTGTTAGCTTCCTTAAGCATTTCATAAAGCTTTAGATGTGTCCGTCTTTGGACCATTCAAGGGCTACTCAAACCGAGCAACCAGGGAGTGGATGATCAACAATCCTAACAAGCCCGTCTTTATCTACGATGTCGCTGGCCTTGTTGGGCAGGCCTTTCCGAAGACTTTCACGCCGGCCAACATCATATCAGGGTTCCGTGATACGGAATTTGGCCCTTACCCGAGACATTTTTCCTGAAGATGTTTT
Organism: Abscondita cerata; assembly: GCA_030710515.1. NCBI lineage: Eukaryota > Metazoa > Arthropoda > Insecta > Coleoptera > Lampyridae > Abscondita > Abscondita cerata. Next base: position 19,508 of record JALBCR010000115.1, on the reverse strand, counting down.
CTTGACAGCAGAAATGACGAACAAGCCATATGAGCCAGAAATGACAGCAAATGCGTCGGAACCATTCTTGTCAACGCCAGTGCAGGCAACACCGAAGAAAAATGAGTCATCTGTGGCAGTAGGCCTACAATCCATCGCCAACCGTGTGACACCTGAAGAAATACGCCCGTTTCCAAAGGCTCCTCAACGAACGACGGCTGCCCGTGGAAGGAAAGCAGGGAAAAGTCGCATCGCGACCGACACATCCGAAAAATTGGAAATAGAAGAGTCAAAAAATAAAAAGCCAGTGAAGCGGATCACTTTTGAGGAATCCTCTGGTGCAAGCAAGGCGTCAAAGCGGAAAAAGAGAGATGTGTCTTCATCAAGTGAGGGAGAAGAAGATGAAGAGCCCCCGTCACTACATGACAGTTCTGGTGTCAGCGAATGCTTTACGTCATCTAAGAATGAAGCTGACCAGAGTATCAGCGATTTCATCTAATACAATGTCCAAGTGAATTCTGTTCAGGTGGACTCATGGGTGCTCATTGAATTACCTGTTGATAGGGACAAATGGGTCAAAACTGTGTTCTACGTTGGGAAAGTGGTCGGAGTTGCTGATGATGAAATATTGGTCAAATATACGAGGAAAAAAAGCAATACATTTGTTTTTCCGCCGATGAACGACGTCGCAATAATTCAATTTCCTGCTATAAAAAAGGTTCTGCCAACACCGATTGTTTACCGAGAGCACTTTTCTTTCAAAAATATTGTATTTCCTGCCGATATGACTATTCAATAAGAAAATAAATAATTTTCACGAATTAGTTGTTTTATTTTGCGGCGGTTGGCCAGCCTGGCCTACCTTGTGCCAAGTGGCGACTTTTGGAAAAAGTCATTTTATAAGAAATCTGTTAACCGTAAGTTGTCAGACCGTTATTCGGTAGTTAGCTAATAGAATATATTGGAAGATGTAAAAATAATAAAATAGAAATACTAATAATTCAAGGGATTCGTAGTACAAGGTATGGCGGTTTCCTCTACTGTTACAAGAGTTTAAGAACAAATGTCGTTATGTATTTTATTTTGTTGGGCCAAATATAATAACAAAATTTCAAATCATCGAATCGAAAAATTTCAAAATATTGAATGAATCCTATAAATCTAGTTGCATTTGCCAAATATCATTAGCAACGGCGGTTTCTCCATTATTTATTTATTATTATTGTTGTTGCAATAATTTTGTAATTTCGTAGTAACAATTTGCCAGACAACACCTTTTTTTCCGTTTTCCCGGACTGAAAGTGTAGTAAAATGCGTTGCAGAATGCAGTAGTAGTATATTGTGTACTTAGTAGGAAAAGCGTAACATGTCCCTGCGATGTGAATATTGTTGGGCGAGGTGTCGGCCGAGCCTAATAACACAGAGTTGGGAAATGCTGTGTTTCATACGAGGTACACATACTTTTTGTCCACCGATTGTTTGAAAACCGACTGAAAACTTATGAAAAAAATAAGAAGTATCAACTAGACGGATTTCTGACTAGACGTTGCCATTTCCGTGTTTTATTAAACATGTTAAGTAAAGATGAATCTATCCCGGGAACTCCATCAAAAATTCCGGAAGCCGTAAATACAGCTACTTTAAATCGAGCAAACGTACAGGCGTTTCAAGGATTTTCGAATGGAAAAAAATACGAATGATGACTTTACCAGATATAGAAGGCCTACAATCCAAGCTTTTAGTAAATATACCTGATTCTAAAGCCAAGAAACCCTAGTTATTTGTTGTTAATGAAATGTACTAAAATCTTTACCGCAAGTATGTTCCCTTACGACCGGAGAACATGAACACTGATTGATTTTTCTTCAAACATCAGAAATGAAAGTGTTGTCGACAGGTTAATGGGAATTCATCAATTCAGAAAAATGCTCCAAGTGGTTGCTGCTTATTTAAATTTAGGCAATCCGGCAAAATACACCGGCCATTGCTTCAGTCGCTCATCTGCGACTATTTTAGTTGATTCTGGTGCAGACATTACCACTTTGAAAAGACATGGGAGATGGAGTTCTACCGATGTCGCAGAGAGATACATTGAGGAATCTCTTAATAACAAGGTGGAAATGACGAACAAAACCTTTACTGTGCAGCAGAGTCACTCTACTAGTGCAAATGCTGATGTTAATAATTCTAATACCAATTTTAATACCAATATTTACAAAAATTGTTTACTGTGCAACAACAGAGTAGCCCTACTAGTTCAAATGTTGATGTTAATAATTCCTATATCAATGTTGATTCCAATATTCCCTCAATATTCAAGTAATAATTGTAGTGTAACTATTAATATATTAAAATAATTAAATTTACATGTGTTTTATTATTTCTTCAATGTACATATATGTTACTTACTTTTACACAAACAACGCTTTATTTGACAACATTTAGAAACCGTATACATATTTCATTTTGTTTCAAAGTACATATAATGTAAATGTAATGGTTTTCCTCAATTGTACCAAATGCAAGATTAAATTAAAGACCACGGATTGTGTGGCACAGTCCATTTTAGATGCTACAAGAGGACTGGTAGTTTCTTGTGGACTACTTGGCACGATCTGTACCAGTAATATTTAATTGATTAACAATTCATCTAAGTCAAGTTTTGATCTGTTAACATTTATTAGGTAAACATTTTAATTCTGCATAAATGTGTACAAAAAATCAATGAGATCTACCATGATAATTTAAATAGTTAATGGACATATTAAAAAAGGTATTTTCAAAAATATGTATAATTATCACATATTTGGCGAAGGAAATATTAGAGTTTTTAATTCGGCAAGACGAGTATGCATCTATGGTTGCCTTACCCTCAGGTATGAAACGTCCTAATTTGCGTAAAATTGGAACTAAAAATAAATTTATCGTTGCTTGTATTTATCTAAAGCAAAGGACAATAAGAATAAGTGAATAAATGATGCAACAAAATAACAAAATAAATTGTTTATTTAGTGACGGAAAATTCTTATATGGCGGCAATAACATCCAGAAGAAAAAATTGTCCCTTACTAATGTGATATATAATTTAACGTTCATATTTTGAATAGCAAACAAAATATAATGGAAACGTGAAATCAATTCAGATGTTTGGAACTTGATTTTGTAATTAGGTCTATATTCTGGAATTATTGTTATTTAATTTGATCAATAACTAAGTAATAAGTAATTTATTCGTGCTGAAGACATTTGCAAATAATTAATTACTAATTACAATAACTAACCAAATTATTGAAATAGATTTTATCGTTAATCCCAAACCAAAAAGAAGTTCAAAGTAGTTTTTAAATCAGAATTATTCCTTTCACTATTTTTAAGTAAACAATGTATAACTGTGAAAAAAAATTAAAGTAATATTGGGGTTTTAAGTTATTTAAGACTGTAGGAGAAAACAGTTACTGGCCCCTTAATCACTCTGAAAACAAAACCTGGAGTTTTTCATTTTTAGTAATTTGCAAGAATTTCAAATATTCTTTGAGAATCTTTTCATATTTTCTAATTTTGATAAAATAACGGACAGTACAAATTATTCCATGATTGTTATAGTTTAGTGCAATTTTGAGCCGTAAATATTAAATATTACTCTGCTCGTGTTATTTTCATTTCGCGGATGTGCAGAACTATCACAGAAAAACAGCATACATTAAAGATGTTCCCAATATCTAATATACCGTTTTATAACAATAAATAATAAATGAAGTGTTTTAAGTTTTACTTACTCGTAACATTAATTTCACAATTTCCACCTCAGATGGGAAACAATTAGGAAATAGTAACCTAAACTGAACTGGTACCTAAATTAAACCTCCGTCCTACTTTTAACAAATCAGTGTAATTCCGCCATCTATTAGTAAACATGAAAAGTACGCCAAGGCATAGCTTTGAGTTTCGTTTCAATAGGTCAAGGACAAGCAAGAGAAGAGGTGGTGTGGTTATAGTGCCTTTAATGTTATTTCAACGATTTTACTATGATTATCAATCTCCTAAGTGAAGAAACAGGAGATAACTATGACTATCGGAGTTTATAGGACTGACGAGGCAGGTTTAAATGAATGTGCTTGAAAATATAATATTAGTAAATTTAAACTCCCAAGACACTTTTAGGGTACTAATACACTAGCTAGAGAAATCGTAAAAAGATAGGAATTACATATGTTTTTTCTACGGAAAATGATAATACATACCAAAGCATATTATTCAGTTTGAAGAAGTGTTCTACGGATTTATAATAATTGACATACGACGTTCCAATAGGCCGAATAACAAAAAACCCCCATACGCTTTTGTGAAGAAGTATCCAAATTATCTACGCGACCTGAATCAACATCTTTGCCAGAGTGCAGTGATGCAAATTCATGAAGTTTTTGAAATATTAGAAACAATTTTCGCACATACAATAGTATATTGAAAACAAGTGTCACAACAACACTTTTTGTCGCACGAAGCAAAGTTTGCAGACCGACCGAAGGAAGGTCTGCAATTGTCGGAGTGCGACAAAAGTAGTTGTGACAAGTGTTTTTCATACTATTTTTCTATTTCGCAAAAATTTACTTCAAGAAATAAATGTTAATATATGATCTAGTGTTTTTTTGGTTTAAAGCTATGTTGGTAGAGTAGTTGATATCCTAATAAAGTTAGCAAAAAATGCTGTTGAAAGTTTGCTATCTTCAAAATAATGTGTTGACATTTTTAATCACCGTTTAATTCACGAGTTAGTTACAAAACTTTTTCGTCGACCGTACTTTGTAATTTTAATAAAATTATATACTCTAATAATTCTAGAGAAGAAATGCTATTGAGAACGCACCACAACCACAAATTTATAACCTAACTTCATAGTTTCTACTTTTTTGTGAGAGCTTCGTCTTTTATTGCCAACAGTATTTTAATATAAGCTCACCAAGTTGATGGAGAATTAAATTACTCAATTTCGATTGTTTTGTCGAAATAAAATAGTTTTATCACAGTAAAACAAGAAGACTAAATTTTTTGTGGGAACGGATTGGTGCTTAATCAATATAATGGTCCACCTACAAAGACAACACCAAAAGCGTTTGACAATGTTTGATATATCATGGATGTAACTTAAGCACATCTCGAACAAGTTGAACTTTATATAATGACTTGTCGCATCATACCGAAGAAAGATATTTATATCCTTACTGTGTGCAAGCAGTTTACCAACTTATTGAGACAATTGTCCTGCACATATTCAATACTGTCAATGGCTTTGCAACACTTTTATCAGAGACATATTTGCTTAAGACTCCTTATCGATGAAGTTTGGTTTTACATTTACCGTTCTATAATTTCACAAACACGTGCATGTAGAGTTTACAAAAAACATTTTGTTAAAGTGGTTCCGATTCACCTCCAAAAGAATGTCTACTTTTTATAGTTTTGATTTTTTCTTACAGCCTTACTTAAAGAATCTAACTTTTGAACAATGAGTAAATAATATTGAAGAACAACGTGAGAGAATAGTTTGTAAAATAGATGACTTGAACACCCTTAACATGTTATTAAACGTTATCATTGGAATGTTGCATACAGTACAAAAATGTACTTAAAATCACTGAACAAATTCAAGATTTATTACAATTGTAGTTTAATGTCGATTTGTTATTATTAAAATTTGCTTTGCTACAAATTACGACAGATTTTTTATTTATACGTTCATGTTGTAGTTGATTGAAGATAAAACGGCAATATGTATGTATAGTTGCCTATACTAAAATCAATTTTGTTTACATTAATGTAAGTCATAAATGCGCGGTCGATGGAAGAATATTGTTTGTTAAGTTTTGTTTCATAAATTAACATTAAATTTTCTTTGAATATTAAAATCTACTTAATAAGAACTAACCAAACAAAATCTTACGTCAAAATTAAAACTGTAAATTATTTGGTTATACACTAAAATTTATAAAATCCCTAAAACAGTACGGAAAGAGCTTCTATTTCCGTACCGTGTACAATACGGAAACAAAGCTATAGAAATTGCGAAATAGAAAAAAATATATTTAACGTTGATGAATTTGGCTAGAAACAGATAGAAAAGGTTGCAATAGATAGTGTCCAAAAGGAACACAAGTTAGTGGACTAGTGGAGAACGAGGTGTCAACACTACAATGGTATGTGCTGTAACGCTGTTGCTCATATTTAAAAAAAAAAGATTTGCATCGGCTCCAATGAGGAGCCTTATTGATATTTCAGATAGTGGCTATATTCACAGCAAAATGTTTGTCAAGTGTGGTTCAACGCAATGAAAATAAACCAAAAGTTTTGATGCCCAATCATACAACCCATCGTCTTCAACCGTTAAATATTGGATTTTTCAAACCTTTACAGCTTTATTTTATACAAGAACAATATTATTTGTTGTGAATTCACTTGGTCAAGCAATAACATATGTGAATTGTTAAATAGAGAAAGGCTGCATCAATTGGTGTTTAGAAGAGTTAGAGTTTGGCCGGTCAACCGAAATGAATTCGAGGATCATTCATTTGCTGCAGCCACTGCGGTTGGAACACATTTTACCTAGCAAGAAAAAGTCGCTAATGGCTCTGCTAGGTCTACTAATCAAGCTATTTTCATCAAAAAAAATTCAGAGAAAACTCTTCTAGTTCTAGAATAGTGTTACGCATATACCTATGAAATCGACAAAGTAAAAGGTGAAATCACACCACATAAATTGACTCAAAGTTTGAATGAATTAGCACATACCCCTGAAAAAGTAAAATTATTCAGGAACGGCAAACTGAAACTATTGCAATTTATAAGGCACCACCTAGTATTGAAAAATAAGACATCTTCTAGAGCCACTAGGATCTCGTAGACACAAGAAACAAACCGTAGGTAAAAATATATAATTATAGCAACTAGACTTCATTCACAACCCACATAAAAATACATAGACACAAAAATATAATAAGGTTTAGAGAGATGCACAATATTCAGTTACAAAATAAT
>JALBCR010000115.1:0-5000 GCA_030710515.1 Abscondita cerata | reverse complement strand
TATATGCCAGCATAGCAATCATTGCTTAAGCTAGACTCATAGGAGAAAGCGAATAGAAGAAAAAACAAGGTGTCTACAATTGGTAGAAACCGTAATAACGAGTACTTCATAAAAAATAGTAAAAGTGTACTCACACACAAACAGGAGGTGAAAACTTATTCTTTTGTTGTACAAATCAATTTTTAATTACAAATTTTCGTTTGTTCGTAAATAATACCGTCCCAAAACTAATAAAGAAAGTAAACATAAAAAAGACAAAAGACAACAAAAAGAAAATTCCAGGCGGAAGAAGTCGCTTCTAGGCAAAGCAACAGTAAACTTATTCTCTGAAATTGAAAATAACCCTGAACAATAACATGTTAACAAAACGTCATTGAACCTAACCAAATCTAATAAAGATAACGATGGAAATACGGCAGAATTATGTTTGTATTGCGATAAAAAATATTGTAACTTGTAGGTAGATCAATTAACGCATCAGATCTCCTAAAATTAAACATATGTAATAGTTTCTAAAATATTTTTTACATAGTACCTCTTTGATACTGATTGTATACAAGATTATTGTTAAAACGTAATTTGTTAATAATGTAAAAGTTATGGTGAATTTTCAAAATAAGCAACTTTCCTATTCTTTTTCCTATTTTACTAGAATTATATCATCAAGTTAAACTTCATACATTTCAAAGTGTAACATTTGAATTCCTTTGTTTCAGACTGTTATAAAATTCCCCCACAACATTTTTTATGTTAGTTTATTATACTTCAAAAATTACCGCACACCATCTGACACAGTCGTTTAAAAAGTTTTAGTTTAACTTTTTACCGGATGGTTCCATTGAAAATAATTTTCTACTGTAAAAACGAAACACTCGCACAACTAAAATTATTCAACTAAACAACTGTGCTACCCTTTAAGTTTTAAGAGAAGTGATCGTTTTGACAAATTATTAATATTAAGTAGTGGTAATTTATAAATCATTTAAAATTTTTGGCAATTCTATTCTTAAAACGAATTAATCATGCAAACGCAATTTGAATTTGAGTATTTTTCATAATACGACCGAGTGTAAAATATCGTTTAAAATTATAGAAACGCCAGAAGTTTCCCAAAGAAAAGTGTTTGAAATCGTCCATAAATTTGACCTACGCAGAAACTTTTTATGTTTTCTTTGCACATTCTGAATATTGTTTATTCATCAGCTTTCATACCTCCTATAAATGTACCTCATAATTTCATTTTTGTACGGTTAAATTGGTGTTTCATAAAGTTTATAAAGAGACCAATAAAAAACTTTTCGAGTAATTTTCTTTATTGAGCAACCAGAAAACTTTTCAATTCTTTATTCTTACGTGTTTTTCAAATTTTGTTCTATTCTAGATACATTTATGTAGTTTATTTTTCCTATAGTTTTTATTTTTATCAAATTGTTCTTAAACTTCTTCCAAGTTTAATGTTGTTGAAGATACGTATTTATTTAATTGTTTTTGCTATACTATATTTATGTACATTCGTACTTAATGGTCTTTGTTGCGTTTTTTTGCCACCAGACGCATTTATGAGTGCTTTGATTGAGATGTTTTGTTACATATAAGCTTAATGATGCTTTATATTTTATAATAAGTACGTACAATAATTTTATTATATTTTAACCAAAATATTAGTAAATTTTATTTTAATGTGCTATACCGAGTATACCACGAAAAAGTTGACATAGACGTTTACTATATTAAATTCAAAATTAATGATATATTTTTTCTAACACAATTCAAGCAATACAGCAACATCTTTCTTTAGATAGATAAAATAGAACAAACTAATGTGATAATAATGAATGTTTAAAACGTATTAATCGGTATTTTATAAAAACGCCTTGGTAGACGAGTTAGTTAAATCGTAGCATTAATGCTTTGCTCACAAAATTCGGTTTCGATTCCAATTATCGTAATGTTTTTAAATAATTTTTTTCATTTTTTGATTTTAGCATTGTCGGATCAGAAATTCGAGAAAGTAAGAAACTATTGATTTTTAGTAACGGTTATAAGTCTAAAATTTAAACTGATTTTATAAAGATTGAATTACAACAACATTGATAAATTAAAAATAAAATTACGGCAGTCGGATCGAATCTGTGATTATGTCGTTCAAATCCCCACCTGAACATTATAATTACTCGTCCACCAAACTGTTTATACCAAGTACTGTATATCCTAGATTAATAAATAAAATACCATTTATTTCACAGGCTTCTTATCAAAATATGCCTTAAACACTCATTAATATCACATAAATTTGTTATAGTTTATCTAACAAAATATGCTGTTGTATTGAAATTGTGACAGAAAAAAATATGCGTTAATTTAACATGTAGCGTTTTTTGACTAGGTGTTGGAGCGATCTACGATCGTAATTTATGTTTGAAAGATCAATATCCATACATAACCTTTATACAGGGTGTTGCTAAATTCGACCGACAACGCTCTACCCCAGAGAGGTTTTGTAAATTAGTGAATTTTTGATATAGGAACTTGAACCTTGAAACGGCTTAGTTGCTGAGATACAGGTTGTTGAAAGTTTAAAATAAAAATTAGAAATTTGCAATAAATCAAAAATGCCTTTAAAATAGTTTGTATTACTTCTTGAACAATTTACGCTTAACCTTTTTTCAAAATCGAATTAATAGTATGGGTTGAAGCAAATTGTTTAATAAAACGGCGACGGGCAAATTGCGTTCCAGACTTTTGTTTAGAAGCAAATATCTTCAAAAATTATAGTATGGGGAGAGAAAAAATTTGGAATGACAAAAGTACAGAAAAGTATTAATATACTAAAATGGAGGAAGATCAGGAAGCAGCAGAAGAGGTCGAAGAAGAGTTGAAAAGAATTACAAAAAAATGAAGATGGCAACGGAAAAGCGAATATTTAAAATGACAAACAATAAAAAAGAAATAAAGTCAGAATGGTGGAATTGGGAGTGTGAGAAAGGAATAGCAGAAATGAGAAAGGGGAGAAAAAAATTAAAATAAGGTAAAATAAATATAGAAGAATATAAGAAAATAATAACTAAGAATTCAAGAATAGATGTAAAAGAGAAAAATGGATTCTCGAAAAATCGTATAAAAAGAGGTGAAGAAAATCAGAAATGAAGGGCAGGCTTGGGAACTAGTAAATCGATTAAGAAACAAAGGAAATAGAAGAGAATCAATAATAAATAGAAAAAAATGGAAAAAACACATTTGAAATGTACTACAAAGAAAAGAAGTTAAGATCATTGCAGAAAGTGGGAAAATAGGAGAAAAAATAACAAAAAGAGAAGGAGGGATAAAAAAGGACCGGAGGAGGCCTTAAAAAAATAAAGATGGAAAAAGCAGGAGGCACAAATGAAACGCAGGGTGAAAAGTGGAAATACACAGGAGTGAAGATAAGAGAGAATAAGAAAAGTACTAAAAAAATTTGACTGGGAGAAGGCTTTTGGAAATATGGGAAAAAAGCGATTATTTGTCCAATATACAAGTGAGGGGGTTTGGCAGGAAGTGAAAAACTGCAGGGGGATTAGTTTAACAAATATTGGATATAAAATATACGCAGAAATAATAAGAGCAAGAATAAAAGAAGAAATAAAAAAAAGATAATTCCAGATTGGCAGACAGGGTTTAGAAAGAGAGAGAAAAAAAGGGAAAAACGATTAGTAAATAAAGAGATAGGAAAGAAAGGGGGTTAGGTATATGCATTATTCGTGAATATAAAAGCGGCATTTGATAGAGTGGATAAAAAAGACATTATGGAAAATGATGAGGAAAAATGAAATAAGAGAAGACATAATAGAAGCAGTGAAAGAGATTTATAAAGAAACAAAAAATAGAATAAAGGTAAAAGGAAAGTTAGGGAAGGAGTTTTGGACAGAAAAAGGTTTAAAACAGGGATGTCCGTTAAGTCCGATGCTATTTTCAATATATGTATATATTTAAACGATAAGTTTTTCAGAAGAAGAAATGAGGAGAGATCAGGTTGAAGGAATATAAATAGGAAAAAAATGTAATAACACTTGCATATGCGGACGATATAGTAATTCTTACAAGTAAAGAGGAAGAGATGAAGAAAGCAATAAAGACGTTGAGAAGATATTTAGAGAAAAAATTATTAGAGGTAAACGTAGAAAAATCAAAAATAATGGCATTTAAGAAGAAAATGGGAAGGAGAGCAATAAGATTTGAGGAAAGGATGGAAGATAGAAAAGACAATAAAATTATATGAATGTTGGAAGGAAGTAGAATGGCAAAAGAACAAAGCACGAAGAAGAAGAGAGAAGAACAAGAATGAGGGAGGAAGGAAGAAATATGGAAGAAGAGATAACACAAAGGGACAAAGACAATCAAAAACAAGAAAAAGATGAAGTTAAAAGAATCAAAATATAACACGAAATACAAATATATGATGATGAAAGGGATACCAAAATATATTACAGGAGGATTAAACCTAAAAGAAAAACATATAATAGACTAGAAAATGAGGAAAATGAGAATAAATATTGAAAGAAAGATGAAGAAGGAATGTGTAGGATGTGTGGGGAAAATTGGGAGAATGTAGAGCACATGGTAGATGAATGCAGCGAATTAAGAAGAGAGGAAGTGAAAAGGGAAGTGCTGCCAGGAGAAAATTGAGAGGGCATAAAATGGATGAAAGAGGTAGAAAACAGAAGAAGATGGATGGAAGAAAAGGAAGAAGAACTTTAATATGTAAAAATTTTAACATTAAGTTAACCGAATCAATTTATTAATTAAATAGAACAAATAAATTTGATTTTGTTGTTGTTGTTGTCTTCAAGACCGTTCATTTTAGTAGCATAAAATGTTATTACTCTTTCGACCATAAAGGAAAAGAGAATTAAAAAAAAAAAATTTTTAAATTATTTGCTCCAGTGGCGTAAAAAATAGGAGGGTAAAAGTTGTCACTAACCCTTATAGCGCGCCAATGGTTAAATTTTTGAAAAGTTAGTTTA
>JALBCR010000114.1:0-101821 GCA_030710515.1 Abscondita cerata | reverse complement strand
GGAAATTTGGAGTATTGTTTTACTCATGAAAATTTAAAAAGACGTGATGGAGACTAAAAATGGGTAATTTTAACACTTTGTCAGAAGACAAATTTTATAACGCGATTGGATCGTATTCATTTAATTTTAATTTGTTGGCTATAGTGTTATTAATAATTTGTTGGTTAAATTATTAATCACATTATTCTTATGAATTTATTTGTTTTGATCAAGCAAGACAAAACAGTTAGTGAGATAATGTATCATAAAGTATAGTTTTAAAAGTTCTATAATTTAAAAAAAAGCTAAGTAGATATTACAAACCTTAATAATAGTTGTTTTAAATTAGAGCTAAATACAAAAATATCATAAAAAACATATTATTCCATTTAACATAAAGAAGTTGATGTCGACTTCCGGCACAACCAAAAGTACAATATAAGCGAAACTATTTTACAATTAAAGATCAGTATGAATAATATATTATCACAAAGTTTCAAAATTTAAATACGATTAGTTCTCCATAAACGTCTAATAGACCACTTTGTTTGGGTCACCCTGTATAGAAAAGAAATGGAAACAACCTAAAAAAAAATAGAAGAGCCAGTTAGTGAAAATGAATAATATAGAGTAACAATAAATGGGGATTTTAATGCAAGATTAGAGGAAGAGATAGATGATAAATGGAATAGTAAAACGCAGAAGATCTATGGACAAATAAACGCAAAGTAAGAAAATTTGTTAGAGTTATGTGAAGAAAGGCAATGGACAATAATAAACGGTAACAAGTGACTACGTTAGTAAACAAAAAATCCCAACCTTTGCAATTAACTATAGCGAGAAAAGAGGAAAAACAGAATAGGGAATCATGGGTGGAAAAAAAAATATGTACAAACATAAAAAACACAAAATAGGCTTGGGAGTTTTTAAAAAGAAGGAGAAAATAAGAAAGAAGGATCCAAACAAAATAAACGAGAAAGAAATCAAATTAAAAAATAAGAGAAATTAAACGAAAGAAGAGGATGGAGATAGAAGGAAAGGGGGAGAACTACCACAACAGTGGAGAGAGGCAATAATATGTCCAGGTTACTTAAGAGAGGATAGGGAGAAAATAAAAATTAACGAGAAATAAGACTAATGAATGTAGGATACAAAGTTTATAACGAGATAATAAGAAGAAAGTTTAAAAGGGAAGTATTGACGGATAGACTGTAGGAGAGTGAGAAGTACAATTAACAGTCTATACATGCTAAAACACATAATAAACAAGCAGATAGAAGTAGAGAACATGTTCGCACCATTGTGAGTTAGAATGAGAAAAAAGGAGGTAAGTGAGGATATAATAGATACAGTGGAGTTCTTGTCCATTTTCTTTATATATTGGGGTTCTAGAAGAGGAAATAGAGAAACAGGAGGTAAAAAAATAGTAGTAGGATAAAAAAAGTATGAATACTAGCGTATGTAGACATATTGTAGCAATGGCAAAAAAATGAAGAAGAGGTGAAACCGGGAAATAAAATAATGACGAAATACTTGAAACAAAAAAGTTAGAGGCAAACATGGGTAAAAAAGATGATAGAATGTAAAAAATGGGAAAAGGGGGAAGGAACATGACGGGGAAAAGAAAAATATTGTGAACCAATACAGCTGTTTAGGATATATCTTAAACAACGATAATAAGAATAATAATAATTATATTTATGCTTGTAATATCTACATTACTTACACGCGTCCTAAATATACAGATGAGAACAACTCTAAATTATAAACTTAAAATTAAGAAATTCATTATATGAATAAAATGCGTTTCTAGCCAGTAGTAATTTAATATAATTTCGAAAAAGTTGGTGTGGTAAATTTTGTAATTCCTCGGGCAGACAGTTATAAAATTTTTGAGAAAGTACACCGGACTATTTTGCGTCTTAGAAATTCTACAAAAAGGAATTCGTATTTTTCTTTGTTTCTCGTGTTATACTGGTGAAAAGAAGTTCCATAAGAATAGTTTCCAATATTATTTTTTGCATAACATAAGCACTCAAATATAAAAATGGATGGCATTGTTAAAATTTTGAGGTTTTGGAAAATATGTCGGCAATCACTTTTATAATGTAAGTTAACGAGAATTCTTACGGCACGACGTTGAAGTTTAAATATGCGTTTCCACGAAGGGCTGTGACCCCAAGCAATTATAGAGTATGAAATTAAACTATGAAATAAAGCGTAATATGCACTCAGTAATGTTGTTGTGGATACATTATTGTATAATCTACGTAGTACAAAAGTGTTTGAGCTTAGTTTTGCGACAAGATATTCTATGTGACTGTTAAATGATAATTTGGAATCAAGGTGGATTCCTAAGAATTTTACATGATCTGGATTGTCATAATAAAAAGGCCTTATTGATAAAACTAATTTTTGGGATTTTGTAGAGTTAATAGTTAGACCATTAACTGTGAACCATTGAGTTGCAGTTTCTAAACAACAATTAGATTTTGTAATTACGTCATCGATGGTGATATCTTTTAATAACAAGGTAGTGTCGTCGGCATACAGCAAACACAAACAATCATCAGGAATGAAGTGAGGCAAGTCATTGATAAATACAAGAAAAAGTAATGGTCCCAGTATGCTTCCTTGTGGTACACCCTTGTTCAAAGGGAGCGTTGAACTACAGTTGTTATTTATTCTAACGGATTGGAAACGATTAGACAAGTACGATTTGATTAAAGATAAGCTAGTAGCATCAAAGTTGTAGACGAGTTCGAGTTTCCTAATAAGAGTGTCATGAGGAATAGAGTCAAAAGCTTTTGAAAGATCTACAAATGTAGCCATGCAATACTGCCCGTCTTCAAAGCAATTAAGAGTGTTCTCCACAAAAGTTAGTATTGCATCCGAAGTGCGTTTATTAACTCGAAAACCAAACTGATTGGAATATAGAAGATTATTATTTTCAAAATACTTAGAAATTCGTACATATATAACTTTTTCAAAAATTTTGGAGAAAACTGGAAGTATAGATATTGGGCGATAGTTTTGTACGTCGTTAGGGTTGCCTTTTTTGAAAATAGGTGAAACAATAGCAATTTTAAAATATCCGGAAATATACCATCAAGAAGTGCAGAATTAACTAACTTTAATAGTGGTTCAACATATAAACTTGAGTTACCTTTTATAAGGTTAACACTGATACCAAAAATATCTTTAGCATTACTGGTTTTAGACTGTTTATTATATCCCTAATTTCTATTGACGACGTTTGTTCTAATGTGAATTTTAACGACTTTGAAATATCAATGTTACAGACATGAAGAGGGTCTGCATTAGTAATGGAAGTATTATCGGGCAATTGACTTGATATGTTGACGAAATATTCATTGAAATCATTAGCAGAAATGTTGTGTTTAGTAAAATTCTTGGAGCATCTATGTGAGTTGACAATATTCCACATAGTCTTTATCGGATTTGATGAAGAACTTATTGCTAGATTGTTTGCAGAAATTTTTGCTTTTTGAATGGCATTTTTATACACAGAGTGCATATTACGTTTTTGATCTAAAAGCTCGGTTGTGCGATACATTTTATATAGTTCACAGATCAAGTGATACGAATTTCGTAAAATTTTCAAATTTTGTGTGAACCATTTTACGTTGGTACTATTATTTTTAAAATTAACTTCTTTTTCAGGAAATGCTGCACAAAACGCATTATAGAATTCATCAAAAAACATTTGAAATTTTGTGTTGGTATTTAAATTTTTATCGTCTAGGTACTTTCGATTAAGTGGGCTCAACGTATTGTACAGCAAAATTCGTCCACAATTAGTTATAGGCCGACATAAGTTCTTAGCAATTACAGTAAGCTTCTTAGTGGTACAGCACACTGTAATTACTTGACCGAGATGATCTGATAAATTTGGATTGATAATGTCTGATTTAAAGTTATCTAAATTAAAATTAATAAATATGTTATCTATACAATTATTTTCTCTTGTGGATTTGAAAATCGTCTGTATAAATCCAAACGTTCTAAATAAATTACACAATTGTGTCGCGCAGTCATCCGTGGTATTAAATCTGACATTAAAATCGCCAGATACAATAATGTTTGGATATTTAACTAACTTCAATAAAATGTGTTCGATATTGTTTATAAATAGTTTAAAGTTACCCGAAGGAGAACGATACACGGTAAGAATAGTCACGTTAAATGTGTTGTAGAAAACTGCACTAACTTCGCAATGTAGTTCGATTGACATTTCATTGATGAGAACAAATAAGGGAATTAGAAAAGAAATGAAGTAAGACAATTGGACTAGTGTGGGGAATAGAAGAAAGAATATTCAAAAAAGCTTTCGAAAAAAGACGGTGTTTATTTAAGAGGATAATCAAAGTAGTGATGATGTTTGGAGCGAAGGTGTTGGTATGGAACGAATGGGTTGAACTAGAAAGAGTACAAAAGAAGTAGTGGAAGTAGATATTGGGATTAGAAAGAGAAACACCAGGATCAATAGCGCAAGAAGAAGTAAAAATAGAAAAGGTAACATTTCAAACATGAAGAAGAGCGGTGAGGTATGACGAAAAGGTAAAGAGGAAAAGAGAATGAAATATTATACGAATTTTGGAAAGAGATAGAAACTCAAAACGTAAAGAATGAAGAGGATATGCGAGATAGGAGAGAAGAAAGAAGCATGGAAGCAGATATAGTAACAAGAAATCAAGATACACAAGTACAAGAAAGAAGAACTAGAGTAAAAAAGGGAAGTATAACGAAAAGTATTGGGATATTATTTCAAAAGGATGCCAAAATAGGCATATAATAGGAAAGAAAGAGAAGAAGAAAAGGAAAAAGGCAAAATAAATACTATTGGAAGAACGAGGATAGATTGTGCATATTATGTGGACAATATGATATGAGAACCTACAGCATAAGAAAGAAGAATGTAGAGAACTAAGACTGGAAGGATACTGTTAAAGAGTAATTGGAAAGGGGTCGAGGGATGAGGGACGTGATAAATAGAAGAGATTGAATAGAGAAGAAAAAAGAAAAATAATTACGTTGGACTAAAATATATAACTTATTTTTCTTTGAATTATTTATGTTTTTGTACTCTATACTTTTGTTAATGTAAAAAATAAAACAAATATATCTATCTATTCAAAAATCTCTGCAACCTAAATGTTTCTTTAGCTCGGCGGGTTTTGATCAGTTCTGGGGTATTATAAAATGAATATCTACATACCAAATTTCATAAAAATAGAAAAATGGTTTGGCGTGTATTGCTTTAAACACGGACGGACGGCAGATTGCTCTCTATATATTTTTTGATTCATTACATCGTGCAAACTTTAACTCGGAAAAAATAAAAATATGTGTTAAAATTATGAACTGGAAATAGTCGCATAACTCTCTATCTTATTTACAAGATGTGGAGTAAAAAAAAGTTGATAATAGTGGTTTAAAAATAAAACTTCGAACTAAAAATCTGTAATTGCTATTTTATTCAGCTGAAGTGACAATGAAATAGTTATTTGTGTATTAAGGTAATAAAGTAGTTAATTTTTGGCCGTTCTGATCGTTGGTGGCCGAAGCGTTAGCCAAGTCCATCATATGAGAAAAGGCCGAAATTGTTATTTTATTACAAGTCATTAAAAAGTAAAAAAGACGAGGCAAAGGACGTGTAACAGACAATGTTTTTTCTTATAGCTGCCTAAATTTGTAAATAACAAGTATTTATTTATTCAAGGCACTCGGCAATGTAAAAACCGAAAAATAATGATTAATGAATATAGAAAAACGAAATGGAATATAGAAATTAGCTACATGGAACGTAAGAGGAATGTCTGGAAAAGAACTAGAAATAGTAAATGAGTTTAAACATGAACACCTAAGCATCTTAGCCCTAACCGAGACAAAGAAAAAGGAGAAGGAATGATAAAGTTAAATGATCAGCACGAATTATTTTTTAGCGGTGTCCCACAAGAGCAAAGCGCTCAAGCTGGCGTAGCATGTTTTTTAAGTAAAGAATGGGAGAGATTCATAACAAACTGGCCATTTGTATCAGAGAGAATTCTAAAAATTGAGTTTAAAATATACAAAGAAATGATATCGTTAATTATTGTATACGGACCAAATGAAGATGAAAAAGTCGAAACAAAGGAAAAATTCTGGATAGAGCAAAACTTACAAACGGAACTTTGCAAAGGCATAAAAATAGTGTTAGGTGATCTAAATGGTAGAGTAGGAACACAAAGACATAATGAAAAATCTTTAGGGTTGTATGGAGAAGAGGTTAGAAATAATAATGGCAAAAGAATAATTGATTACTGCAATGAAAATAAACTAATTATCACAAATACGTTTTACCAACACAAAGAGGTTCATAAATACACTAGAGAAGTACCAACAAGAAATGAGAAATCGATCATTGACTACTTTTTAATTGATGAAAACGAACGAAGACTTATAAGAGATGTCAAAGTAAATAGACAACCGGAAATAAATTCAGACCATTATATGGTCATAGCTAAGCTTAGAAAATTAAAGGTTAATACTTTAGACACAATAACAAAAAAGAACAAGTGCATCACAAAACAATCAAGTCATATAAACTATTTAAATTATTTAAAACAACAGTGGAACAGAAGTACAATAAAGTTAAACATAATTATTTGCAGTACGATTTAGAAGGAATGTGGAGTGTATACAAAGCATTGATACATGACGCAGCAAGAGAAACATGTGGTATAGGGAAATTAAACAAGGCAAGGAAACAAACACCTTGGTGGACTAACGAACTAAAGTATGAAATTAAAATGAAGAAGGAAAAATGGAAAAAGTACTTTAGAACCAAAACAAGAAACCTATGCTCAAATTGATGATTCAAAACACAGGGTGTCTCATCAATTTGAGCATAGGACATGTTAGTATGTATCGAAAGAGAACAACAAAAGACATCGATTGATGATTAAAAACATAGGGTGTCCCATTTGAATTAAGCAAGTTTTTGAGGTCGAAAGTTGTTCATATTGACACGAGAATTTTCATCACCCTGTACATGCAATTCGAGTTTCCATTCATATGCGAGTTACTGTAACATATCGACAATTGCCACAACAAATAGGAACTAAAATATTTTATATCATCTTGAGATATAAACGATAACAATTCAGCATGATTTTAATTTTTTTTTAAATCGATATAACTAAAAAACCAGTCGTTTTTTGGGTATGGTATAGTAATTAAACTACTTCTTAAATTTTACGTAGAATCTAAAAATAAAATAAAAATAGCATGTTCTATTTGAAATAAGAAAGTTGACAGCTACTTCCGGTACAACCGGAAAAGCTGTATGAACGAAAATATTTTGTCTGAGTTCAGTGATGTCGAAAACAGGCGCAGCACTATTTTCAAAAAATGGATCGAATTAGTTCTCCATATACTTTTAATGCACGCTCGATGTGCCGGACTCTGTATATACAGGGTGATTCAGCTAACACGTTCATTAGAAGTTTATGGACTTCCGGTTGAAATATTTGTTTAAAAATTTGGAATAGGGGATTGCTCAAAAAGTTCTACTTCATTAAAATATTTCAGCTCTTCTAGCACTTCCGGTTACACCGGAAAAGTGGCTACCAACTTTCTTATTTTAAATGGAATGATATATTTTTTTTTGTATATTTGGATTCTACGCTAAAATCTGAGCAAACTTTCATGTAGCACAACCTATATGAAAAATCAATAGTTTTCGAGATATTCTCATTTTTTTTGAGAAAAATTGGTTTTGTAGTATTGTTTTCAAACGCTTGTCAATGATTAAAAAGAAAGTTATAGAAAAAATTTAGGCTATACTTAGAAGGACTGTTAAGTTTTTAAATGATGTGTAATTTGACATCTCATTATTTACAGGGTGTTCAAAAGTTAGGCTAAATCTGACTAACTTCAACTGCTCAAAAGTCAATTTTTTTAAATGGAACACCCTGTATCTTGTTACTCTATGCGATGGAGAATTAAGTGGTCTTTCAATATTCATAAGGGTTCCCTATACCTATCTGTTACCATTTTATTGCTATCGATGTATTTATGTACATTCGACACATAATATTTCTCTATTTTATTAAATAATTTCTGACTAGTGGCCTGTGGAAATTAAAACAATGTGCCTTATTTATCAAACTTGTAAATGTCGACGTGATACATTATACACGATATGGAAATCCACCAAGAATATTCGAATGAAGACATACTAAATTTATTTTTTATTCATGGAGAATGTTACAAGGTTATTGAAAGAACTTGCCGTTTGCTTAACGAGAGATATCTACATTTATGGCCTCTAAATAAAATCACATTGAAAAATAGAAGCAAATTAATTTAATTATTAATTTAGTACAATAAAACTCTTCTGTTAACTTCAGCTATTGTGGATTTTTGAACCATTTGCACATCTACTTCAGCGAAGGCAGTTCGAACCCGATGTTTCTATATTTTTTTGCCGCCCTGTACATGATATTTTAAGTTTTGATATGTCAATATTATTTGCGCATCAAGCAGAACTTTTTATAAAGAATAACTTTTTTTCGTAAAATCAACAATAAAGAAAATTCCCATATGTCTAGAACTTATCTGGACACGCTGTATATAGGAGGGGATAAAATGGAGGCAAAAAATTATAGTGTAAGCGTGATGATCGTGGGTTATAAAATATACCTGGAAATGTTAAGAGTAAGGTTAGAAAAAGACCTAGAAATAAGGAACACATTACCAAAATGGCAAATTGGATTTAGGAACAGGAGGGTACAATAGATAATATATATCCTGAAACATATCGTAAACAAAGAATTAGAAAAAAAGGAAAAAATCTTATGACATATTCATCGACATTAGAGCCGCGTTTAATAGTGTGGTGAGAAGAATTCTGTGGGAAACAATGAAAAAATGCCAGCTATAATAGGAGCAATCTAGAAAAATACAAAAATACAAAGTGTAAGATAATAGTAAGATGAGGTTGGGAACTGAACTTTGGACAATGAGAGGGTTAAATTAAAACAGGGGTGTCCATTTATTTACACTTTTTCAATATACATAAGGTATATGGAAACTGAGATCTAAAAATACTAGGAGGAATAAAGATAGATAGGAAAGTCATACTATTGTTGGCGTATGCACACGACATTGTGACTCTAACGAAGAAAGAGGAAGAAATGAGGGAGATAATAATAGGAACAAGAAAATATATAGAAGGAAAAACTGTAGGCTAATGTGGGAGAAACAAAATCAAACAAACAAATCAATCAAAAAGTGTAGGAAAGGAAGTAAAATGGTGGTGGGGAGAGGAGAAGATAGAAAAAGTAGATAGACTTGGGTACCTGGGATACAACCTCAGTTATGACAAGAAGCATACAGACCAGATAAGAGAGTTAAACAAAAAGAAATTAAAATTATTGGAAAAAGGGTATTTAGGAAGAACATGGGGAAGAGAAGGTGACTGTACGAAAAATTGGTAAAAATCATGATGTTGTGCGGAGCGGAGATTTGGGATTGGAAGGAAAGGGAGGAATTGGAGAAAATTCAACAGAAATACGGGAGATGGACGCTAGGATTAGATAGGGAAACACATAGGTATATAATAGAAGAAGAGTTGAAGCTGGAGACGATAAGGACATAGGAAGGAAGAAGAGCGTTGAGATTTGAGGAGAAGATGGAGGACAAAAAGAATAACAAACTGGTATACAAATGGTATGAGATGAGGAGCACGAGAACAAATATTGGAGAAGAGAAGGAGAAAGATGGTGCAGAATGTGCGAGGAAGTTTGAGTAAATATAGAACATCTAACAGAAGAATGTAGAGAGCTAAGAAGGGAAGAAAGAAGAAGGACACTACTCGGAAAAAAGGGGAGGGAGAGAATGTATGAAGGAGATGGTGGAAAGAAGAAAATGGTTAGAGAAAAGAAGGAGAAAAATAATAAGAAATAATTAATAGTTTGCCTGTATATTTGTCTAGTTTGAACAGAATCATTTGTTAATTTAAAAAGACATATAAAGTTTGATTTTGAATTAACTTACTCAGTGGAGTAAGAAGTTCACGTATTTACGGATACTTCTAAAGACGCTTACGCTGCTGTTTTCTACTTGTGTACTCAGCTTAGATCAGATACCCTCGTTCAATTACCGCTAAAGGGTTCCATTCCTCGACTCGAAGTTATGAGTGTTCGGTTGGGAGAAGTTCGAGGAACTCGACTGAATAACATCAACAACAGTTACATGGATTAAGAGTGAAGCGAAGTTAGCGCTATTTGTCAAAAATATAATGAAAGAAACTACAAAAGAAGAGTGCCATTATATTTTTGGTGAAAGAATCTCGCGAATCTTCAGTACAGGGATTGCTCCCCCTCATTTTTGCCTAAATCAAAGTGGTGCCAAGAATCGGAATGGGTTTACTTAAAAAAGAAAGTATTGGCCATTATCAACATTTGAAGTGAATGTGACTGAAGTTGAAAAAAAGACAACCATAATAATGACTAGCTTCATTAATTTACAACAGCCACGCTTCTCTTCGTATATGAAAAATGTTCATGTAGTAGACTAAATTTGGCGTTTTATCAACTGAAAGTCCCAGAAGCACATACTAGATTATTCCCTCTCCCTAACTGGTACTCAACAAGAAGACTGAAGATGGAAATGGGATCGACAAAATATCTGAATCAGAAAATTGTAACTAAAAGTGGTAAAATATGTAGAAGCCCATACGCTACCTACAGTGGCCTCATTTAATTAAATAAGTAATGATTACTACGTTAAGTATGAGAATTTTTCTTTGTATTTCTTTGTAATTTTAAGAAAAGATTGATGGGAGTACATTGTGGTACTGTTTTAGGAGTAGCATGTTACAGTTTTATTTTCCGAATGTAGGACGTGTGTCGAGAGCCGTCTTAAAACGTGTGTCGCGAGTAATATGTTACGACGAAAGTCGTATTTGGCGCGGATTTTGCTAATTTTCTATTAGTGGAAAATAAAATTCGGCTAAGATTCCTATACGAGCAGCGGACATCTACTTTTCCTTCCGTGCTGGTGTTTTGCGTACATCTTGAAGTTGAAATTTACACAAAATTATTAATGTGTGATTCAAGATTTCCAATTCAAATTGGTGGTTAAGTTCAAATCCGGCTAAATTCACTCACGTTGCGTGACCTTATGTTCTCGTTGTGTGTTATACCTGGATAACTCTTCGGGGTGCTGGAGTGGCTGATTAAGAACCTTCCCTATCAATTAAAGACCACACCACGGTTTAGAATTAGTTAAGCTGCAGACAACCGGTGGATACCACGTCTACAGGGGTTGGTTATGCTTCATAATTGCATCGAGGGAGCCTATCGCTTTCCGTTCTTCGTCGCACACCTCCCTAATAGGAATCCTGGGATTACCTAACTTGATCTTTAGTATTTAAGTAAATTTTTATTCGGTGTACGCTCGACAATAATAATTTACTATTTGACTGTTTACATTTTCAAAAAACAACGCAAGGGAAAATTAATCATTGAACTGTAAAAAACATGAATGTCGTATTCTATCAAATGGTCGTTACACAAGGTGATTCAGCTTAAAACAATCTGTAGTTAAAAATTTGTAAAACTAAGAAATGTCAACAGTTAACTGTAACGACTGTGAGTGTTAAAGTGCATATGGTTATCAAAGCGATAACTTTAAATGCTTGAAACACACGTGTGTCGATAAAGCCGCTGCTGCTCTAACTATTATAAATACTTTATCCTCCACGAACTTAGTGTGCTCCATCGAGCCGAATTTCTTTAGTTTGTTTATTTGTTTTAGATTGTTCCTCTAGAGCCGTCGTTATTTTGTAAACCACAACCGTTACAAGCACGTTATTAGTTATTCAGCTGAAGTATGATAAATTAAGTTGTCGAAAAGGTCATTCTGTTTTAGTTCTAATTTTGTCGAGTTGCGTGCGACTTGATTAAAAAAATACGGTTGTTAATTTTTAGTATCACCTATTCATTAACATTTATTAAAAGTATAAGATCAGCTGATAGTGAAGCCCTTATCTCAAGAGATGACAAGATTTAAAAAAAGGAAATTTTTTATTCTTTTGTTAATGTTTTCTATCAAAAAAATAGTAGGGTTCTGAGTCAAGGACATTTTGTCAAATAGACACAACATCAAAACGCATAATAGACATATCGCCAAAACTGAACATAACGCGGAAATCACAATGCTGAAAATAGATACAACACCGAAATCAGTAATTGGACATATCGTCGAATGTGGACACAACGTCAAAAAACAAAAACTAACAGCAAAAAAAGTTTGTTTTTGAAATTGTTATTATGAAAGTTATTTTTTTAAAGGAAGAAATTGTACTAACTGTAACATACCAACAAACATCGTTCACCGTGATCACCTTAAAACAACTTCAAATTTTTTGTTATATTGTTTTTAGACGTTTGTCCACATTAGATAACATGTCAAATTACTGATTTCGATGTTGTATCCATTTTCGCCATTGTGCCAGCAGATAATTTCAACGAAATGTCCAACTTTGGCGATATGTCCGATAACTCTTTTGACAGTGCGTCCAAGTTTCGGCGTTGTCGCCATTCAGCGAAATGTCCAGGTCTCAGTGTTCTTAGCGATTCTATATAAAGATTTTACCACACAGAGGTACAGAATGCTCTTATAATTTGATTTTAACCATATGCACAGAATTATGGTAGAATATGATCTACACCGTATTATTATTAGATTAGATGAAAGTATACAATAACGTTACCAAATCCAGGTTGTTGAGTGTTTCCACCAAAAGGTCGTAATGTAGTGTTTGAGAATAATGTTGTATGTTGTTGAGGTGTAGATCCAAACAATCGAGCTGTTTGTCCAAATCCAGATGTATTTGATTTACCAAAAATTGGGTTTGTCCAAATGGAGTTTCGTTCGGAGTGGTTGTATTTCCAAACCCTATTAAAGACACCATAGTTTTAAAAAGTATAATTCTTTGCTTATTCAAACTGAACTTTATCTTAACAAAATCGTTCTAGCTTATCAAAAATAACACAAGTTCAACCTCTTTTAGAATTCGTGGATCCTACATCAAACTGCAGTAAGTTATTTAAATAAATACTTACCAAAAGAACCCGACTTATTCAAATTGGAAAACATCACGACATTAACATCCTCAAATCAAATGCAAAATTAGTGTTGTCTAGTTGTTAAAAACATATTTAACAATTGAACGAGGCGACATATACAACTTCACTATTAATCACAACAATTCTTCTTTGTTACAAATCAGTGACCCTCAAACTATTTTCACAACCCCTAAAAACTGTTATAGTTCGTTTTTAAATACAAGAACTGTTCAGTAAGAGTAACATATATCGCAAAAGAAAGTTGCGCAATATTTTGTATCCTTAAGTAATATTTCTAAACAAAGGGTAATGACGTGAGAGCAAATAAGCCTGACCGGAAAAAATGTTTGTTATTCAGCGTGACCTGCGTGACATTAGCTTCGTATGTCATCTTTTGTCTACAAGTTAATTTTTGCCTTCGCCTTAAGAAAACTTTTCATACTCTTCTAAATCAGTCTTTTTAGACTAACATTGATACTTTCGTATTTAGTAACGGTAAATATTATTTCTGTGATTAAATAACATTACCATCTTATAGGTTAACTTGCTGCTTTACCAAGCATTTGTTATCGACTATGCCGTTTACGTTAGATCACGATAAGCTTATTTTGAAATGTTATTTTCGTAATGGAAATAAAGATGAGAATGACACTTGGGTTTATTTAATTCGCTTATGTTGAATTTATGGAGGCTTGACCCAATTTCAAAGTTCAGTACGGTGTATTGTGTCGTCACGTTCATCGTGTAGTAAAGCGTTTTGATGAGACGGGAAGCGTAACACACGGAAAATCGCCTGGTCGTCCAAAGATTATCAACGAAGAGGTAATTGAAGATGTTCGTAATCGCCCAACAGAATCTCCTCGCAAACCTTTACGTCAGTTGGCTCAACAAACTGGTTTGTCCTATGGTACATGTCGTTCAGTTGTTAAGAAGGAATTGCACTTCCGTCCCTATAAGAATTCGGTTGTTCAAGAACTTCTGCCACCAGATTTGGATAAGTGAATTCAATATTGCAATTGGTTCAATGTGTAACAGTAGTCGTGATTTTCAGCTAGAAATATTAATTTTATTAAAGACCTTAATTAAGTTTAGTAGGGTACGCCCATGCCATTTTTAATTCATAACTATATTTTTGCGTGTTAATGTTGGGAACAGTGGAGGTAGAAGGAAAGAAGCTCTCGAAAAAAAAAAGGGGGCCAGCAGCCATCTTTTTTGTGGTTGCTGATTATTAAAAATAAGCGTTTTGAGGATTTTAAATGCAAAGTTTGACAAGTAAAACGTTAATCTAAAGTGAGTGTATTATTTACACCAAAGTAGTTGTTGTATTCAACTCGTGTGTAATATTGTGCAACAGGTGGTTTAAAAATTAATTAAACCCGTTTATCGATAAGAATTTGAGAAAAGTCCGAAACTCCAAGTAATGGTAAATTGCTGAGGAAAATCTCTCTCTCAAGAGGCTCCGAATTAAATTAAGCGGACGGTCTTGTGACAAACGAGGGCCACACCCTGATGTTGATAACGGCTAAAGTAAGGCGCACACTGGATCGGCACAGTCCGCCCGGCACGACCGGCAGTTTTGATTTCTATGTAAATAAGTAAACACGCGCCCATCGAATCGGCACAATCCGGTCGACGCGGCACGCTCAGATCCGCCACAGTCCGTATTCCGAAAGGGGCAAAATTGCCGACAGATCTGAACGCATGTGTATAGCATATTATAGTACCCATTGTGTCTTTGTCATTTGTGTATCAAGACGACAATGTCCGACGAAGTTTTGATCGAAAGTGTTCGATTATATACATTTTTGTATAATCCAAAACATCGTTTTTACCATGATAACATCCGAAAGGAAAATGCTTGGATGGACATATCAAAAAAAAACGGAATGCCTGGTAATTATTACTTTAATGTACAATACATGTAGGTATAGTATAAACACGTAGAATGTTGCTGTAATATACTGTAACTTTTGAATATGAGTAATATTTTACTTGCGATATTTAATTTATTCTTCCTACGTTAGTTTTTTCATTTTGCCATGGAACGCTTCCTTGAATAGAGACAAAATATTGCTTAAATTGTTCTCTAATGGCAAAAGCATCGCGTTGGAAATTACCACCCATATTTTGCAAGTCCATTAAACCTACTAGTGTGTCCTCCTTCTCGAGTTCTCCAGGTTGCCAAAAACATTTATCATTTCTTAGGAAATTATGTAAAGCAGTACATGCTAAGGTTATTATATCTAGATGTTCAGGTGAGATATTAAATTTTTATAGAAAATACGAAATTTTTTCGACATTATTCCAAAAGCATTTTCACTCACACGTCTAGCTCTGCTATGACGATAGTTATAAATTCTATTTGCTTCTTGATTAGCTGTTTGGGTTCCAGGGTATGGTCGCATGATATTTGTCATTAGAGGAAACGCTTCATCCCCTACAATAACGTGCGGCAAAGTAATATTGGTTCCAGGTAGTGGTTTGTCTTCAGAAATATCAAGCGTTTTTGCTTGAAGGGTTTTTCCTAGTGCAGAGGAGCGAAATATCCCTCCGTCACTATTACGACCGTATGCTCCAACGTCGACTGTTATAAATCGATAATCAGCATCTACCAAAGCCATTAAAACAATGCTAAACTCTTTCTTATAATTGTAGTAAAGAGATCCAGTGTTTGGCGGTTTTTCGAACACAATATGTTTACCATCTAGTGCCCCGATACAATTAGGATAATTCCATTTTTTCCGAAAGTCTTCCTCTATTTTCTTCCATTGTTCGGTTGTTGGCTTAGGCATTACTAATGGACTCAAAATAGTCCATATTTCTTCACATGTCTCATAAATTATTTTTCTCACCGTGGTTTCCCCTAACCTGTAGCTGAATGCCAATGAAGTAAAACTATCGCCATATCCTAAAAACCTGAAAAAGTTACCTGAATAAGTTTAATTTTTAATTAATACCATACCTATATGTAGTTAATAATGTTATTTATTTATATATTTTATATTATATATTTTAGTATCAGAATGCAAAAAAGGTGGGCTCTACTGAGGGATGCATTTCGCAAGGCATTAAAAGGCAGACAAACGAAAAGTGGCCAGTCAAATGTACCAATAAAAAATGGAAGTTTGAAGAGATTATGTCTTTCATAGTTCCCTTCTTCGCAGAAAGAAACCAAAAATCTAATATTCGTATAGAAGAACCTCAGGATACTTTGAATGAAACTATTGACACGGAATATCCTGATATTCCTAGTAACGAGAGCACTCCTCTATCACCGACAACTCCAACCAGCATCCCTTCCTCACGAGCTTCTTCACCCCAACCACGTTCTGTAGGATCACCATCCCTCCCAACAACAGAATCAAAAAACGACAAAAACAAGCAGAACCTGGTTTATCGCAGGTACTCCATGAGTATTTAGGTGAAAGAAAACAGTTACGGCTAGAAAAAAAAGTGATCATTTAAAAAAGTTTTTTGAAAGTATGGAGGAGACTGTAAGAACATTTCCTCCTATTTATCAAATTGAGGTAAAAAGCAAAATTTATGAAATTGTCACTAAATATGAGTACAAGGCATTATTAGAAAATGAAAACACACTGGAGGCCCCTACAACATCCCATAACTTGCAGCCATCAGTTGCGGCAGATTCCCTAACCAACAAATTAAACAATTTACAGACACCAGCTCTTCAAGAAAACTTTTCAAAACCAAAACTTTTCACACCTTACAACCACGACGTTTTCAACTCTCCGAATCAATCAGCTCACAGTCAACACACTTTGAACAGACAGTTTCTCAGTGCAGTGAGCCATGGCAGTCCGTGGAATCTATGAATACAGCCCACCAGTCAAATTTCCATCAAGCGCCTTTTCAATCCCAAGATCCTAATTTTTATTAAATACTAGTCAAAATCAAGAAAAAAGTAGTGATTGTTACCCCGAATAAACTTATTCACCCAACTATAAAGTGAATAAATTCAGATTTATATATTTTCAAGTTTTTCCTTTACTTAATGGTTATTTTATTTTATGTGTTTAACATTACTGTTTAGTTTATTTATTTTACTTGTTTATTTTGTTTTAGAAAATACTGTTTATTTTGTTTATTAATTTTGTTTGAAATAAATATTAGAACTTAAAAAGTATTATTAATTTTATTACTTTAGGGTTTACGAAACAACGGATTCGGTTACCTTGATCATAAACTGACTTTGTGTCATTTTCTATAAGTTGCTTGGAAAGAAGATAATCATATATGATTATTGGTTCGTCCTTCGAGTTGGTTAATTGATCTTGATGTTCTGCCAAGTAGGTGGAATTGCCCTCTTGGACCCTTTTAATTGGAAGGTTTTTTTTAGAGACAGGAAAACCAGTACTGGTTTAAAAATTTTTTGGCGACGTTTCGCACCCTGATGTGGTTTGCGGGTGCTTTGGGCCACTATTTATTTAAAAACATATAGTAGAATACAAACCAATGGTAACAAAACATACATATCTATATATCCTTTAAATATTTTAGTAAACTATTAGATTAGATTGACATTTAATTATGAATTGTACAAAAAATTAGTTTTAACAATCAAATTATTGAGAAACAAAACAATTAACAATTAACACATTACTCATTAAAAATTAATTTTAATTATTCCTTCACTGTGCCAGATTAGTTTTCCACCGTTATATGTAATCCAAGGGAAAAACTAATCTGGCACGTAAGTGAAGGAATAATTAAAATTAATTTTAACGAGTAATGTGTTAATTGTTAATTGTTTTTGTTTCTCAATAATTTGATTGTTAAAACTAATTTTTTGTACAATTCATAATTAAATGTCAATCTAATCTAATAGTTTACTAAAATATTTAAAGGATATATAGATATGTATGTTTTGTTACCATTGGTTTGTAATCTACTATATGTTT
The DNA here is from genome assembly GCA_030710515.1 of Abscondita cerata. Classification (NCBI taxonomy): domain Eukaryota; kingdom Metazoa; phylum Arthropoda; class Insecta; order Coleoptera; family Lampyridae; genus Abscondita; species Abscondita cerata. The sequence goes on along the minus strand of JALBCR010000114.1, from coordinate 83,784 downwards.
TTTAAATAAATAGTGGCCCGAAGAAGCACCCGCAAACCACATCAGGTGCGAAACGTCGCCAAAAAAATTTTAAACCAGTACTGGTTTTCCTGTCTCTAAAAAAACACTTCCAATTAAAAGGGTCCAAGAGGGCAATTCCACCTACTTGGCAGAACATCAAGATAATCATATATATATACAGGGTGCCCATAATCTATCTCATAACATGGGTAACTTTCTTAATATGCAAAATAGGTAATCGGTTAAATTAGGAAAGTTGGGCAGAATTACAAGCAAAATGTTAAACTTTTTTCAAATTTGACATATGTCTTCAACTTTTGAAATTTTGTGAAAAAACTGAAAACAGTCGATTTTTTTAATGTTGTCCTGTTCCACTACTACTTACTTTAGAACTGAACTAAAAATGACATCTTATACATATTTTTACGTAGAATTTGATAAAATTACTCAAAATGTCATAACCCTCTTGATTTTCGAGATATAACACAAACTTACATTTTTTTAAATGGCAATCATAGTTGGCTGTGATTTTATTAAATAGCTTTTGTTTTTGCGATTTCATTGATATAAGGTTTAATATACTTTACTCTTGTATTTCTATTTAAATGCCCAAAATTGTGTTGTTGATACCATTAAGGAACAAAATGATTTACAAGTTAGTTAAACTTGAAACAAAAATTTATATTGACAATATAATACCACAAGTAGGTACTATTAATGGTTTGTAATTATGTTCTATTTCAATAATGTACAAAAGACATAAAAGTTCATATTAAATGTTCGAAATGGCCCCCGTTAACCAATATGCACATTTGACATCTTCTAACCATCTCTCTATGCACTTTTTCCAAACTGCGAGGACGAATTCTTCTAATAATCAACCTAATTCTATCTTTTAATTCTTCTACATTATTGGGTTTTTCTTTGTACACCATGTCTTTAACGGTTCCCCACAAGAAAAAATCGAGAGGTGTGATATCAGGTGTTCTTGCCGGCCAATTAATAGGACCTGAATTACCGATCCAGCTCGGAAAACGTTCGGAAAGATATTCAGAAACAGCTCTAAAATTATGAGCAGGAGCACCATCATGTTGGAAATGAGTAAGATTTTGTACCACATTTAATGGCAGTTCATCTAACATGTCTTCCAAGTCATTTTGAAGAAATTCTAAATATCGCCTTCCATTTAAATGGTAATTGTAAAAGAACGGACCAATTATTCTGCTACCGAGGATGCCACACCACACATTTATTGAAAAAATATGTTGATCTCGTCTCTCAACAGTAACATGAGGGTTGTTCTCAGACCAATAGTTATTATTATGTCTATTAAATACACCGTTATTGGTAAATTTTGCCTCGTCAGTAAATAAAATTCTGCGGGAGAAATATGGATCGTTGTCAGTTTCTCTTAAAAACCATCGAGCGTAATTTAATCTTCTCTCTGAGTCGGCTGGATACAAGGTGTTGCCGATATGAAATTTATACGGCTTGAATCGATTTTGTTTTAAAATTAAACGAGCTTTTTCTGTAGAAGTACCACACTCACTTGCAATTTCACGGGTAGATGTTTTTGGTTTATAATTTACATATGCCAAAACTCTTTCTTCGTCTTCTTGATTAAACTTTTGCTTAGCTTTTGGTTTCATAAATGATCCGTATAGTTTTAAATTATTTTCCAGTTTGGAAAAAAGTCTTTTATCTGGTTGTCTTCTTTCCATATATCTTTGCAAATACATTTCACTGGCTTCATTACTATTTCTGTTGCTAGCATAATAACAAAAAAGCATGTCGTTTCTCTCTTCATGTGAATACATTGTTTATTTTGAGAATTTTATGTTTTTAAAATAAATCACCGTGAATAATACAACTTACTTATGTAAATCAAATTATTTAGTTGACGACACAGGCTTTTGTTTCAACAGGTTTTTGTTTGAAGCATTTGTTTCCATAGCCTGCCTGTGTATTATTTTGCAGCTTAATTGTATCAATAAACTACTTTTAGCATTTACAAAAAAATGTAAGAGTAAAGTATATCAAACCTTATATCAATGAAATCGCAAAAACAAAAGCTATTTAATAAGATCACAGCCAACTATGATTGCCATTTAAAAAATGTAAGTTTGTGTTATATCTCGAAAATCAAGAGGGTTATGACATTTTGAGTAATTTTATCGAATTCTACGTAAAAATATGTATAAGATGTCATTTTTAGTTCAGTTCTAAAGTAAGTAGTAGTGGAACAGGACAACATTAAAAAATCGACTGTTTTCAGTTTTTTCACAAAATTTCAAAAGTTGAAGACATATGTCAAATTTGAAAAAAGTTTAACATTTTGCTTGTAATTCTGCCCAACTTTCCTAATTTAACCGATTATTTATTTTGCATATTAAGAAAGTTACCCATGCTATGAGATAGATTATGGGCACCCTGTATATATATATATATATATATATATATATATATATATATATATATAAAGGGTAGTGATTGACATCTAGCCATGTAAAAAGTCCGGTTAAAGTGACATCCGGTGCAAATTGGCATCCAGCATACGGATGCCAATTTGAAATCTCTTTAAAATTAATATTTTTGAATGCCCGCTACCGCTACATGCGGTTAAACTAAAAACCTCGTGGTAGTCAATTTAGCCGTAACTCGTATACTTTTATACATTCAAGTTCGCAGATGTTCCGTCGATAGTCGCTGCGGTCGAATATGTATACTTTTGTGAGTCATGAAATAAACTTTGAAAATATATTTCACGGAGGGAATGGCATCCAGAAACTTGACAACATCATACTTACCAGAATTGCATAATTTTCATTTAATTTGTCGTAGTTCATGGTCGTGCACATTGGCATCTGTTACGTATATAAAATTTTATCAATATTTAATCTAAAATGGAATTAAGAAGGCGAGGTAAACACCTTGTACAGTTAGCATTAGCACAAAATCAAGAAACTGAGAGTAAGTACATTTTCAAATATTTGAAAAGTAAAACATTGTTAAAGAATTTTGCTGATTCAAAGTTTGAATGTTAACGAGATCGGTTTATTTGCGCGGTAAAGTTTCTGTTCACGTTGCCATTTACCACATTGCAACCGGGAATGATTAATGTTAAAAATTCCTTTTACAATGTGCTTTGTTTCGAATTTGACAAATACGTTTTTTGTTCCTTTAATTTTTGTATGATAATTCGTACTCAGAGATTATGGTCAATCTTTGTGTTATAACATTTTTCTTATTTGTGACTACTATTTACACCTCAACAAAGTACTTTTACTTCTCACATTTATTAAAAATTTAACCAGTATTAAATAAATTGTAACTACCTACAACAAAAACTCTATTAATTACAATACAGTTTATGTTAACAAAAAATTTAATTGGCGCGTTTTGACATGATTATTGGACTGTTTTCAGTATCAGACATTTTTGAAATTTATTTCTAGGGAGGTCCGGGAGTAATTTAATATAAATATAGATGAATTCATCCATAATTATAAACTAATATGCCAAACGTACATAATGATTGTCTAATATGAGAAGATATGTGTAATTCGCTCCTTTAATGATATGATTCTTTTGGTATAGACACTTTATGATCTTAGCGTTACTTACTTTAGTAGTAGTGGGAGTGGTTACGTAAAAATGCAATGTAAAGACGTTCACTTTTAATCTTCTAAATTTATTCAAAAAAAAAAAAAATAATTATCCTACATGCTTTGATTACCAACAATATTGGCATAATCGGCCCCACACAAAAGCGTTATAAAATCACCTCATCAAAAATTCAACATTGTCTCCCGAACTATTACCATTAATTAACACAATCAATTTTAATTTGCAGGAATTTGAAAAAAATTAAAAAAAACTAATACCAAATTAAAAACAACATTAGCAATTCATCCAAACGATCGTAAAGCCTATCGAAACTTGATTGATGAAGTTTTTTGCAGTGTAATGATCTTCAACAAACGTCGAGTTAGAGTGCTACAAAGATTACTTTTACAATCGTTTTTAAAAATTATGTATCTACGTCGTCTACTGAATTCGAAAAGACGCTATCCGAATCTAAAAAATATTATACAAATCTTTAAAACGGATCGTTATAAGAGAAAACGTGGCAAAGGAGTTCCCGTATTATTTGACAAAGGAACTGTTGCATCAATTGAATTTTTAATTAATCTGTGTAATAATTTTGAATTATTTGATAATGTATATCTTTTTGGATTACCCGGAACTAACAATCCTATAACAGGCTATTCTATAATGAGGAAGCATTCAAGAATTGCACTTGGTGATGGTTCCAAGTCGGCTCTTTTAACGTCTACCAAGCTAAGAAAACACTTAGGCACAATAACGCAAATTCTAAAAATGGAAAAATCTGATTTGCAACAGTTGGCAACGTTCATGGGGCATACGGAAAAACCCACGCTGATTTTGACCGTCTTCCAGACGATGTTTATGAAACAGCAAAAATAAGCAAACTTGTAAGTACTTGCTAAAAATAGGATCAATAGATAAGTATAAAGGCAAACATTTAAAAGACATTGAAATTGGTGATGATATTGTTGAAGAAAGTGGAAGCGATAATGACGAAGGCGAATTACTAGAAAACAATCCTTCTAGAGAAAATGGTAACGAAAATACGGACAAACCTAATCATGCAGAAGAGGAAAGAAGTCAAACAAAAATAAAAAAAGGAAAAAGGCGTACTTAGTGGCTTGGAGTGAACAACAAAAATGATTAACTGAAGCATTTTTAAGACTCAAATTAAAAAGAAGATTTCGCCGAAAAAAATAAAGTGTTGGAATTAAAACAAAATATCCCAAAATATTTGAAAACAAAGAATGGCAAGTAATAAAAGTTTATGTTTGTAATAAATACAACAAAAAGTAATTACTTATCTAAACATATAATCAAAATTGTACTTATAACAAAATATCTTAAAATCATTAAACAAATAATCTTTTTTTATAGGAGTGTAAGAAAAATTTGAATAAAAATTTATTTTATTTTATAAAATTTTTTGTAATGATGATTTGTAATGTTAATGTGAGGCAAAAGTTATCAAAATTAAAAACAAGCGTTTCGTGCAGAGCATCAACTTGATACTATTAAAACAAGATTAAATATTAAGTGATATATCACCTATTTTAGAGTTCAATGCGGTTTTGAATTTCGAAATAAAAACCGGGTCTGTTAAAAACAAACTTTTCACGCCCAATTCAACATCACGCCATTACTACTAAATACGTACAGCATATTTAAATTGTGCTGTATCTTACAAAATTTTGCTCGAAAAGAAAAGAGAACCAACCGATATATTGTTAAAAAAAACCATTCAAATAACAGTTTACTAAAATGTTTGGTAAATTATACCTTCAAATACAGAGCCCGTTTTTTTGAATGAACTTAAACGGTCCTAAACCCTAAATGATTCTTGGCTTAGGTAGCAGGGACCTCTGAACCATTACTTGTAAGTATCGACAATGGTATCTTAAATTGCTTCCATTCAGAAGGTTTTTCTTGAACCAGTGAAAAGTAGAAAATTGCGTTGTAAAAAAATAATTTAAATAAAAGTTGTTCGTATTGTCATTTACAACTTTGTTTCATTACTTATATTTGATAATCAATGTTCTTAAAGAAAGATAGAAAAATAGTATAAACAAAAGTTGTCTATATTGCAATTGATAACAACTTTTATTGAAAGAAAAACTGAAAAATGCTTTTGCAAATATTCAAAAAATAGGATTCGATGTTGAGACGTGGTAAGGTAAAGATGTGTGAGAGTGTTTGTATTCAGTGAAAAATAATGAAGTAACTAGTAATCAAAAATTAAAAATATTGAGGGAAATAATCAGTGTAGACATTCGGTTAAATTAAGGTGAAAGTGGACAGAAACAACGCGCGGCGTTCGAGATGTTAAAGATATATCACGCGTGCACAATCTATTTGAAAATTGCAAATTAAAATTACATTTAAATTAAGTAGAAGTATTGTCGAAATAAATTCATTGAACGGAACACAATAAAGGAAAGAGTTTTAAAAGTGAACTGACAATTGCAATATAATTAAAGTAAAATTATGTAAAAAGAAAAGAAAAGTCAGATTCAGAAGAGTCTATGTCAGAGGTAATAAAGAGAATAAAGGAAGAAGAGATGTTTAAGGGGTTTTGAAAGAGCTTAAAAGTGGGAAGGTTGTCAAAAGAAGGAGAAAAAGGAAGGAAGAAAAAGAAATGAACGAGAAATATGGCAAAAGAAAGAAGAAGAACAAATAATGAATATCTAGAAAGAAATAAAAGAGATAAAAACTAACCAGGAAAAAATAAACGAAGAAATGAGAAATATAAGAGATGATATAAAAATTATCGAAAAGCTGAAAATAAATGTAAAAGATTAGGAAAACGTAGAAAAATGAATAGAAAACATGGAGAAGGAAAAAAGGAGAATAAATATGGAAATTGGAAGACTAGACGTAAAAGGAGGAAAAGGAGAAATACAAAGACAGATGGAAAATATGATAAATTGATGGATGAGAATGGAAATAAAGATTGAAGAAGCAATCGAAATAGGAAGATGCGTAGTGTTAATAAAAATGAGAAACATGGAGGATAAAATAGAAATAATAAAGAAAAATAAGATGTTCATCATCATAATGTAATTTACATAGACGACGACATGACAAAGAAAGAGAGACACTCAAATAAAGATGAAATACAAGCAAATTTTAAAAGGAGGGCAAGATGGTGAAAACAGAGTACAAGAAAATGTGGGTAGATGGAAAAGTGGAATACAAAAAACAAGAAGAGGGGAAAAATAAATTATTATTTTGGAATGTAACGGGTATAAAAAACATAGGAGAGGGATTTTAGAATTATGTAAGAAGATTTAAAATGGTGGGGATTATGGATACTAGATAGAGGAAAAAGAATAAAAAGAGTGGAAAGATAGGATGTCGAAGAAATTTATTTGACAGATCAATGAGTAAAAAGGAGGAGAACAAAAGGACAAACTAAATAAACGAATAAAGAAAAAAATTGTTAGTCATGTAAAGAAAGAGAATGAACAATAATGAACGGCAACATGGAGGAAGGAGAAAAGGGAAATCTCAGGTTTATAGGTGGAATTAAGAAATCTGTAATAGACAACGTAATAGTAAACGAAAAGCGCCAACAGCTGGAATTAACTGTAATAGGAAAAGGGAAGAATGGGTGGTAAAGAAAATATGGATACAAGATAGTATAAGAACGTATGAAGAAAAAATAGAGATAATAGATGAAGAACCGGAAACAGAAGAAGAAATAAAGCAGGAGATAAAAATGGATAATAAAAATGAAAGAAGCAACTGGAAAAACAGATTTTAGAAAAAAAACAATTGAAAGACAAGAAAGTGAATGGTGAAATGTAGAATGTTAAAGAGCGAAGAAAGAAATTAGAAGAGGGAGATGACGGTGGAAAAACGGAAAAATAGATGAATACAGGGACAAAACAAAATAATTCAAAGAAATTTGTCAAACCAGAAAGGAGGAACACAAAAAGGGGTTGGAAAAGGTGATCAAAGAAATGAAAACAAAGAACAGGCTTGGGTGTTTTTAAAAAGAAGGAAAAAAAGTGAAAGAAGGATGGAAAGAAAAATAAACTAGGGAGAAGGGAGGAACATTGTAAGAACTTACTAGGAGAAGGAGATGAAAAAATTATATTAAAGAAAAGCAAAGAAACAGAGAGGGAGGAATTGAAAAAGTGGAAATGGAAGAAGCAATAGAAAATTTAAAAATGGTTAAAGCGGGAGGTACTGGTGGGACATAAGGAGAGCAGTAGAGATACACAGGAGAGAGAATGAGGGTGAGCATTAGAAGAACATATGAAAGGATATATTTAAAATTTAAAAAAAAAAGGAGAAAGAAGGAAGTAACATGGCGTTGTGGAGGAAAAGAAATGGAGATTTGTGGACAAGTACGGATATAAGAATTCAAACAAGAAGAAGAGCGGTGAAATATGAAGACAATATAGAGAGAAGGAAAGAGAATGAGATATTTATAGGAATGTTGAAAATAGATAGAAGCTCAAAAGAATGATGAAAGTTAATAAAAGTTAAAGAAGATTATACTATGAAAGGAAGAATAAATACTGGCGGAAGGACAAGGATAGATTGTGCAGATTATGTAAGGATAGAGGAGAACATAGAGCATATAAAATAAGAATATAAATGACTAAGAATGGACGGAAGAGATAGAAGGATACTATTAGGGAGTATTGGGGAAGGGGTCGAGTAGATGAAGGAAATAATGAATAGAAGAGATTAAATAGAGAAGAAAAAAATATTTACGTTGGAATAAAATATATAATTTGAGAATTTTTGTTTTTAAAAATTATTTATATTAATGTAAAAAAGAAAATAAACGAATCTATCTATCTATTCAAAAAATACAAAAAAATTTAATTAAAAAAAAACATAACATGTACTGAAAATCTATGATTGCTATTTTTTTTGTTTAATATGTGACATTTTAAATAATGTCAAAATGTAATAGTTATTATAGCAAAACAAATTTTTTAATTATTGAAATCGATTCAAGATAGACTATTTTTACAAACATATAACCAGTACAATATGTATAATGCAAACCTTTCAGTTTCATGTCTCATTCATTAAAATTCGATTCATAAATGTAACGCTAGACGAAGATTATTCCGGCAACACTGTTATGGATGCCATTGTACCATTAAGTCCTATATACGGATGCAAAAGTACCAAAACACTTACAATGTATATTGCAGGATGCCATTTCCCGCGCTACCTATATTTTGTGCCATTGTGTACTATTTTTGTATACAATTATACACTGTGTATACTGCAGGATGCCAATTTGAATCATTTTGAACGGATGCCAATTAAACCGATAAGTCAATATATATATATATATATACATCTTTCTATCATTATTGCTTCCACACATTATCAACTTACGCACATTGTCGCGACCGTGACTTTATTGCGACCGTATAACGGACGCAATAAGGTCAAGCCTTTATTACTAACATTTTCCCACGTTTGTTTGAAAAATTAATATCAATTTTAAAACTCCCGCGAATGCCGATTTCGCCATATTAAAATTTTTACGCCACCTTTAGAGATTACTGAGATATTAACATATTATCAAATCTGTAAGGGACCCAACAATGTTGGCACTCTTTCAGAAGTTGTATATTATTAGTTTAGCATAATTCCGCGAAGGGGCGCAAAACATATACATGTTGTGTGTATACATTTTCTTTACTTTTCTAACTTAATTGCGACCGACATGGCAACGTTGTGTCTAAAAATAGAAATGTCTTGTCAGGTGTTTGGACCATCCCGAGTTCCGAATGTTACTATTGAAATTTTGAATGTTATTGCGTCCCTTTATAAAAATGTCTAAACATACTTCTAAAATTCTTCAAATGTGCAAATGGACAGATAATAAATCTGGTAAGTAATCAAGATATATACATTTCTTTAAATTTTTAATAATTTAACAATTTAAATATAACACGGAAAAATTAAATCGTTTCTCAGATTTCTGGTCGAAAAAGAAAGACTCTAATTGGTTTTGCAATAGAGATCTTCCACCTGGTCCTAGTGATATCTATACTTCCACAATACAAGTGGAAGAAACAAAAGTAAGTTGTGTTTGTATACTTTAATTGAAATAAATTACAATGTTAATATTATTATTTACCTAAATGATCTTATTTAATGTTGGATCCAATTATTATGTATTGGTTGCGTTTAATATAACTAAGTAATCAACTTAAAGGGTAACCAATACATACTAAAAATTTACTAGTTTTGGCTGTAATTGTTCAAAAATTAGTTATTAACAAATGGAATGGCAATTGCATTAGATAAATAACAAGTAACATATTTGTCAAGAATTAATTTTTGTAGTTTACGTTCTTAAGATAACTTGCTAGAATTTAATTAGTATTGGTTAGACATTAAGTTGATGATTTTAATTATACTGGATGCTCAAAAGCTGTGGGATCATTCTCCTTCTCTTATATATCCTCATAGTTTTGAATGAGTTATAGATTTTTAGTTTTTTGGTTTTACTTATCCTACTTTAAAGTAAAAATTCGTATTGTTTTTTTTTTATTTTAAATAGAATTCTATTAATTTATTCCAGTCTAGATTTTACAGCTTTTAGTTCATTTTTAATTTAGCAGACTATGAAGGCTTTCACATCCGGGCATTCGTGGTAATAAGTCGTTTTAATAGAATTTCTTCCTGACGTTTCGTCCAGTAGGGTGGTCAACATTATCAAAAGCAATGAATAACGGTCGAAGCATTCTGAATATTTCTTTGAAATGAAATGAATTTAAAAAACCACATGAAATCTAATTTTAACGTCAGAAGATATGGAAAAACACTTTAACTAATATGTACCTTATCGCCTTTGATCCATGCAAATGTAGACTAAACATTACAAAGTTCAATGGATCAAAATTTACTAACTCAAACGTTTTAAATTTTTTTTTAATTTATTTCATGGTTATTAGCCTACCAGTACTAACGTAGAAGTATTGGGGACAGATTTGGAAAATAGTGTACTAATTGATATGCAAGAAAATAATTGTACAGAAGTCACAAAAGTGAAAGATCAAAATGTAACAAACGACAACTTTGAAGAAGAGAAACAAATAGGCCCTTACGGGGTAAGAACAACTTATATACTTAATTACAAAGGTTAAACACTTCTTCTAATGAAGTATTATCTATTAGACTTTCATCTTTTGTAATAATTTTCTTCATTACCTACCTCTAAAAATTTAGGTTCATTTTCTTTTTAGTCTGAAAATCCTACTAATACTTCAATAACTTTTCAAGACAAATCCAAAAAGATTATTATACATGATGTTACTGTCATTAATCCACCCATCTTATTACGCGATGTTACCAATATTCGTTCTAAAAGTATAGATTATACTGAAGTAAGACATATATCTTTTAATTTTTATTAAATGTTTACATTTTTACCTATCTTCAGAACAAAGCAAGTCTGGAATCAATAAAAACAAATGAAAATGAATACGAGCTAAGTACCTCATCACCAGAGGATCCATTTTATAACTCAGGAAGTAGCGAATACCGTCCTAGCGATGAAGAGGTTAGTTGCAAAACTAAATTAATACTGTTAAATTAACTTTGTTTACTTTTTCATTTCTTGTTTTTGGAGTGAATTATTTTCATACAGGATGATTTTCTGTTTATTAACACGTAATAATAATTATAATACAAAAATCAATATCAAATATTGGGATAATGCGGCCAAAAATTTAAAGAGTACTTACGAAATTAATACCATCTAACATACGATTTTTTAGGAAAACCTCGACATATCTAGTACATCTCCTCGTGTAACTCGCAACCGAAAAAAAGAAGAGAAGACAGCAAGTCAATCAACAACTCAAAATTTAGTGCAACATAAACATAACACAAATACTGCAGTGCAAGCTCTTCATAACAACCCCTGTAATTTAAAAACACCATACAAAAGAAAACCAGACCATTGTTATTACTGTGAATGTGAAGTACAAAACTTTGCTCGTCATGTAAAGAGAAACCATTCACTGGAAATCGGCGTTGCCGAAATATTATCCAAACCCAACAATAGCAAAGAAAGACGAATCCTTTTGGACAAACTGCGAAGAAAAGGAAATTTTTTGGCTAGCGGAAAGGGACAATTTAAAGCAGTACGTCGACTTCATATTCCAGGAAGGTCTCTTTTGCCTTGTGATAATTGTTTAGGATTTTTTTCCAGCAAACTTTTATATCGACACAGGAAAAAATGCTTTGGAGATAACTATAAAATTGGCAAGAGTCAGTTAGCAGGTCAGTCAAAACTGGTTATAAAAAACAACAGACAAACGTTTAGTAGAAGAAGTCTTTCCTCACATGAGAGCTGATAAAGTATCTTTGGAAGCAAAAAATGACACCTTAATATGCGCTTTTGGTGCAAGGTATATAAATACTCATAGAGAAAAACATTTTGTACCAGTCACCTCTCGAAAATGAGAGAACTGTCAAAAATCCTTATAGAAATGAGAAAACTTGATCCAGGTATTACTCATCTGTTCTCGGCATTAGAACCAAGATATTTTGACTGTTTTGTGCAAGCAGTAAAATGCATCGCTAAGTATGATGCTGAAAAAGATATATATCTTTCGCCTACCTTTGCTATGAGTATTGTGACATCTCTGAAACAGTGTTGTGATATAGCAATTACTTACGCGTACAAAAAGACTGCTCCTTATTCATCTGTTTCTTCAGGAGAAGTAGAAGCAAACATTAAAATTTTAATTCATCTCTTTGAAAAAACTGAGGTTTGAGATATCTTCGCAAGCCGCAAGCAATCTAAATCTTAATAAATGGAATAAAGTAACTATTATTCCTCTAGCGGCCGACTTAAAATTATTAAGAACGTACTTAATAACATTAGCGGACGATGCTATAAAGGAACTAAATGAAAACAAAAGCATTGAAGCTTATAACAATTTAATAGAGTCGGTGTATTGTAGAGTAATGCTGTTGAATAGAAAACGATCGGGAGAATTGCAAAGAATGCCATTACATGTGTACGAAAATTCAAAACTGCATGACTATGAAGAATTTAATAAAGTAGTTTCCCCCACAGAAAAAATTCTTTTGAAATCACTAAAGAGAATAGTCATAAGAGGAAAGAGAGGAAGGGGCGTGCCTATTTTGTTTAGCTGTGACGTTCAAGAACACATAAACACTCTGTTAAGAATGAGAGATCATTTTGTTCCCAAAGAAAACACTTACTTTTTTGCAAAATCAAAATCATTGACTCATTTAATAGGGTTTAAAATTTTAAATAAGCACGCAATTCGTTGTGGCGCCAAAGAACCGACTGCAATTACATCAACCCGATTGAGAAAACATCTAGCAACTCTTTCACAATTATTCAATTTATCAGAAAACGAAATAGAACAGTTAGCAACGTTTATGGGCCACACTCCAGGCGTTCATAGAAATTCATATAGGCTCCCTGACGACGTATACCAAACGACAAAGATCTCCAAACTCTTACTGATAATGGAAAAGGGCGGTGATAATGAATGCAAAGGAAAGTCTTTGGATGAAGTTGATATTAATATGGAGCAAAATTTACTGGAATTCAGACCTGATGAAAGTGATAACGATAGTATCATTGAAGATGTTCTACCTGATCCTGATCCAATTTCTACGAGTACTACAACTATAACCAGCTGTAGATACTCTACAACACAAAAAACAGAATCATCGTACTTTAGTTCCTTGGACAAAAGAACAAAAAGACGTCACGGTTTCATTTTTCAAAGACCATATTAACAAGAGCTACCCACCAAAACGAGGAGAATGTGAGAAATTAAAAAAGATACATCCTGAACTGATGAATAATAAGGATTGGCCTAAAATAAAAGTATTTGTGCAAAATCAATATTTAAAGAAAAAAAATAAAAGAATTACAAGAAAACTCAGTTTAAAACATTATTAATTATAATTACATGTTTTTATATTCTATATTTCCAGTGAAAGAATTACATTTTGTTTTTTATGTATTCGAAAGTTTAATAAATCGTTTTTAAAAATAGGTACATTGCTTGATTTGAAATAAAAATCAACCTAGCCCCAGAAGTAAAATTAACTGTGTAACAAAAGAATAAAAGTAAAGGAAAACCAATTGACGGAAAAACAGGAGAGCAAAACAAAGAAGGAAAAATGTCAAAATGGAACAAATATTGAAGAAGATAGAAGAACTTAAAGTAGAATTAAAAGCTGAGCTAAATAACAAACAAGAGGAAACTACAAAAGAGTTTAGAAAAGCAAAGATAGAATGGATGGAGATAGAGGTACAATGGAAAAAGGAGAAAAAAATATTAGAAGACAGAATAACTAATCTCGAAGACAAGCTTCTAGGTGGAGAAGATGAAAAGAAAAAGACGGAGGAAAAAGAAAGCAGGATAGTAGAAAAAGGTACGGAAATAAACATAGAAGAATAGAACAATGGGTAGAAAAAGAATTGCAGATAAAACCGGATATAGAGGAGGTGTTCATGATGGAAAAACAAAAACAAGCAATACTAGTGAAACTTAAAAGATGGGATGGCAAAAAGGAAATCATGGAAAGAAAACAAAAACTACAGGGAACGAATGTGTACATAGCAAATGGAGGTGCAGGCAACAATAAAAGGAGCTGCAGATGAATATTAACAAGAAGGAAAACGAGCGAAAATAGGGTACAGAACACTGTTAGTAAATAAAGAGACATATATAAATGGAATGATGCGTACTGGCAATGGGTATTGGAACTGTATAAAGAAACACCAGGATATATAGTAATGGATGAAGCAAAAGGGGAAAAAATTAGAGTAGAAGCAGGAAGAGCTAAAAGCGCTAAAGTATGAAGAGAGGACTTCGAAAACGTGAAACATTTGTTGGAAGAATGCGTAGAACTAAGAGAGTAGGGAAGAAAAACGGAAGAGGTTTTAAATGAGAACGGAAGAGGATTGGATTGGATGAAGGAGATATGGAAAAGAAGAAATAAATATATAAAGTTGTAAATATGTAGTCTTTTGCAAAAATTTTAAAAATGCAAATATTAAATAAATAATAAGTAAAGGAAAAATTTCATAAAGTTACCTGCTTTGACAAACAGCCATAGAAAAAAATCTGGTAAGTTTTTCTTATCTTTCCTGAAAAGCACAAAAATGGTAACCAAAAGTCCGTCACCTACTCTATATGTTTTAAATCTTTGCAACTTTTGTAATGCAGTAGGGGTGTTAATATTAGAACAAAAATACTATTTTTGACAGATGAACGACAGTTTCAAGATTCACTCGATTCCTTTAAAAAAAAACATTTGAAACCTCCAGCAGTCAATTTAAGGTCAAAAACTAGCGATTTTGCTTAATAAGCACACCAAACTAAGCGACATAAATTGTCATTTTTCAATAGTTGAAGAAGGGAAGCGGCTAGAATGATTTTTTTTTCATACTTCACAAAAGTTATCTAGTTAACTAATGTATCTCATTGACAAGGTATATAAGTGTCACTTTATCAAATATTTCGTGACATCAACGTTTTTCTTGAAATTTAACGTTGCTTTTATCATGGAATAATGACACCATAACGAAGAACTTTTCATGCTTCTAGTCAATTCCAAAAATAGGCGAGCAACACATTTTCGGAGTACACGATCACTTTTTTCTCCACACCATTTCAAAACCTTTGGTGGGACATCTCATGGGCCCCATTCGACTTGGATGGCAGTAAATTTTCGACTGAAGGCTTTGCTGCCTCGAGAACCTCAGGTGGAGTAAGCTCAAATTCTAAATCTGACATTATCTGCTTCTTATTGGAATTTGCGCTAATGATGACACTTCTACAGGTTTTTTCAGTTGAATTTTGATTTTGCTTACATTTTAACCGTGGAAAATTTGTATTAGGTATTATGATTTAGTTTCACATTAATCATTCAAATTATTCGAGCAAAATGGCTTTATGAGCTTGGAGTCCTTTAACTGCAAACCTTAGCACCTAAAGTAGTAGTACATTCTCGAACAGGTTCTTAAGGCAAGAGAACGTCATTTTTATAAGAAATTTTATTTAATCTTATAGAAAGTTTTGGTAGTCTATATGTTTCCACAAGTATAATACAAAAGGTTAGATTCGATGAGAAAGAAAAATTGTAGGAAAGTAAAAAAATGTTTCAGAAGAACCCATAAAGCGTAGTCAAGATAAAGACCCCCCCCCCCCCGGCTCCCAAATAAGCATCAGAAAATGTGGCAACAGTGCCAGACGCAATAATATTGCATAATGTATAGACTCCATAAAGTCTCAATTCGGACAAAAATGTGTATACTTGAAAATTAATTTTCATGTAACTTAAAGGGTGGCACTATATTTCTATGTGTATTGTCAAACAACATTCACGATTTATTTAGATTTAGAAGCACGATTTCGAGTGGACGCAATAAGGATGGACTTCGAAATGTCGCAATAATGATACAAGACTATATATATATATATATATATATATATATATATATATATATATATATATATATATATATATATAATGATCAGGAATCCAGTGACGCGTTTCCGGTAACCCCTTAATCAATCATAACAAGAACTTACTTTAAGGTAACTGCTAAGCGTTCTTCTGGTGTAATAGCTTTCCGAAAGTTGGTATCTTTCTTCCTTAAAGGCAAGATGTCTAGAATTTCATAGAACTTGGCAATCGACATTCTAAAGTATTTAAAAAATTTTTCTTCGTCGGCTAGCAAGTCGGGAAATAAATGGTGAAACTCGCCATGAATTGTTCGTTTTTTGTTAACATCATGCATCCAGTACCTTCTACGTACTTTTTTTCTCTCTTCCTCAGCACAAGCTGCAGCCAAGATAATAATTTCTTCTTCTGAATCGGAAGACGACATATTCGCAATTGTTATTAACTATTTAACACACACACACACACACACGTCCTTTTCGTTGAAATTCAACCGTTTCAAACACGCGTAACGTGCTGATTCAATGGGCGGTGGTTAAGAACAGCTAGCCGTGCTGAGCGTGCCGAGCTGAGCTGTGCCGATCCAGTGTGCGCCCTGCTTAAGGCGACACCTGGAGACACCTGTTTTTGTTAAGGGTACTGTGTTCAAAAAGTATTTTTTGACGTCAAATTTTATGGGTGACTTGAACTTAGCTTGGGTTTCATAGAAAACCATGTTATTAAGCGTGGTGTGGATGATGATGTAATATGGCTTAATTCAGAAGGATAAATTTAGAAATTAGCATACTAAGCGTATGGGCGTTGGTCGGAAAATCAAAAGCTTTAAAGTCGGTAACAAACAGCCTTCGTAGTTATATATTAGTTCTGTTTCTATAGTAAATGCTCGATTGAACATTTAAGTAAACGTAAGAGCATAAATTTTGACAATAATTGCGACAAAAGAAAAGGAAAGCAAATAATATTTTGTGTAGTGACGTAAATATTCGTTATAAGTTCAAATGAAAATCATAGACGTTTTGTTATTGTTTTGACTGTATATATTTATATTTCAAGATTTGTTTGTATTCATTATAATTAAGTATAAATTTAATGTATTTTTTTTTATTTATTTTCTTAATTTAGTTACTTGCAGATGAAAAAACCGATAAGGTAAGTTACAGGTACCAGCGAAATTTGACAACTTTCATTACTGTGTCTTGGACCAAGGTCGTTACCAACATGTCGCGTGTCTAAAGAAATTCCTTCTTTAGAAATCCATAATTCTTAGGATTTCCTACCTAATGTTTGCCCTGAGAGAGAGAGTTTCTAGTAATTTTGTCTGACTAGTCCGGAGCATTTTTAAATATTCAAATTTAAACTATTAGGTTACGCGCGAATTCAGTAGCGTAGTCATTTTAAGCATTTTGGGGTCGTTTGTTTTAAATCTTTATTACCCCTGTGGGACGGCAACTTAAATTACGGGAAAAGGGCCGTCACAAATGATACTCTAAGAAATGATAACGTGCTAGATAAAACATTTTTTTCCGACGATGCGTGGTTTCATTTGACGATATGTAAATTCACAAAATTACCGCATCTGAAGTGATGAAAATTTACATGTTTTCATGAAACTTGATTACATCCTGTGAAAATTGGTATTTGGATTGCATTATTAAGAAGACGAACCATCGAACCAATTTTCTTTGATGACACGATTAACTCAGAACGGTATCAAAATATGCTAGAAGTTTTCATTGGTGATCTTCACGATGATGAATTGCAAGAAAGTTATTTTCAACATGATAATGCCACCGCCCATACAGCTAGAAGAACGATACAGTTCCTTCAGGAATATTATGACAATTGAGTTATAGGCAGAGGATTATGGCCACCGAGGTCACCAGACATAACACCTTTAGATTTCTTTTATTTAGATATTTAAAGAACAATATATATCAAATTTGATTACACACAATTGAAGACTTGCAAGAGGTACATGCTATCCAACGTATTACTGAACAGCAGCTACAAGCAGTTTTTGACAATATGAAGAGACGAGTGACATTGCGTCTTATTAACAACGGCTCACATTTTGAACAACTGTTATAACAATGCAGTTGAAAGACTTTTGAATAATCGTTTAACAATTTCTATACAATACTCAGTATAACGAGTTTATTTTAAATACTTGTAGTAACGTTAAACAATCTGATCGTTACCGTCAATTTAGAAATACACTGTGTATATATATAATGCTTTATTCTTTCACGTGTAAACATATTTGTAATAAAAAATCTTTGGGGTTTATATATATTTAAATGATAAGTTTTTCGACATCTAGTGTCGACTCGTGAAAGCGTTCACGTACGAAAATGTTAGCAACTTTGCCGACAGGTATGTAAAGCAGTTACATTGTCGATTCTTTAATAATTATAGCCAACCTAACAGTTGGCAAGTATAAAAATTTCGAATCGTCTGCAGTAAAGTACGCAAGAGGTTGTACAATAGCAAACAAACACTGAGAATCACCCGACAGCTGTTTCGTCCTTTTGGGACTCATCGGGAGTGAGAGAACTCGAGTGTAAGTTCACTATTGTACAAACGCGCGCTGTCGACTATATGCCCTACTGGAGGGATCACAATATTTAAACGATAAGGTTTTCGACATCTAGTGTCGACTCGTGAAAGCGTTCACGTACGTAAATGTTAGCAAATTTGCCGACAGGTATGTAAAGCAGTTACATAGTCGATTCTTCAATAATTATAGCCAACATAACAGTTGGCAAGTATAAAAATTTCAAATTATTAATTAATTAATTATTGAAGGATCGCCTATGTATAACTGCTTTACATACCTGTCGGCAAAAGTTGCTTACATTTACGTACGTGAACGCTTTCACGAGTCGACACTAGATGTCGAAAAAGTTATCGTTTAAATATTATGATCCCTCCAGTAGGGCACATAGTCGACAGAGCGCGTTTGTACAATAGTGAACTTACACTCGAGTTCTCTCACTCCCGAAGAGTCCCAAAAGGACGAAACAGCTGTCGGGTGATTCTCAGTGTTTGTTTACTATTGTACAACCACTTTGTAACGTTAAAAATTTGAGTTTACTACCAAGTGCAAATAAAAATGTTGAGAAGCACTGGTTGTAAATTTCTTCAAGTTTTTGGGGGTAAATTTATCACAATTAGATTCCAATATAAAAAAAGAAAAATGTCCGCTTCGAAATTTCCAAGACATTTTAACGTTGTACAAAATCAGAAAAATCAAAATTATTACGTACAGATTTATTAAAAGTCAATTAACAAAATTACAAAGATAAGGTGAGTTATACATTGTATTATGCTATACTAAGTGTTAGAGCATTTGCAGGTCTTACAAAAAAGGCCTTATCTTTATACCTATAAAGTAGCAATTGGAGAAACGAAATCCCAAAAGAGGTCAGACATTTTACCTGTTGCCGGAGTTTCATGTAATATAAGACCAGATCAATTCTTCCGAAGTTCCTGGAATGTGTTACGTATGGTTCATGTTATTGTGTTGTCCCTAAAACAGATTGTAAATTGTTGTATTCATGTAATTAGTATTAAGTTATTACTCACCTTGTCACCAAACGGCAGCTGCATTCCGGAAAAGCACCTTCTGGTATTGGTGATGTATTTGCACGCCCATTTTACGTAAGTGCTGGGCAAGCTGAAACTAAGTATTGTATGAATACATACCTGTGTTACCCCTTTATTTTTTTTATTATTTTATTACATTTTACCATTGTCAACAATTACATAAACTGTCCGATGAACTCATTCTGTCTTTGCTCGTTTAACTATTTATGTTCAAACTGTTATTAGAACTATTCGCGTGAAAAATTACATTGAAACTACTGCAGCTGCCGGGTTGCGTATTACCATTTTGTTCAGAAGCAACTAATACTTAGTAGAGGCGCATAATTTGTGTACTCCCTTAATTTTGTTGTTTCGGTTACCATTCTTTCTTTCACCCCTAATGCAACGTTTAAATGCCTAAGGATTGTTTTAAATTTTGCGTTGCATTAATTGGCATCCCTTGTGGGGATAAATATTCTCCTTAGTTTTTTTACTTGATTTATTTTCTTGTCTTTTCTGTTTACTCGTTTGTATTATTATTAATAAGAATGGAGGTAATGTTGAAATTAATCTCAAACATCATCTCATCATCTCAGCATTGTATTATAGTGCCATCTGTGGGTACTAAACTTGTATTACTTTATTTGTTCGTCGTAGTAATACAAGTTTAGTACCCACAGCTGGCACTATAATACAATGCTGAGTACAGTGACTTTATTACTAATAAACACTGTTAGTAATAAAGTCACTGTAATGCTGAGATGATGAGATGATGTTTGAGATTAATTTCAACACCCCCACTATCTCAAATAATCAACTAAACCTAACTTATTTACGAAATAAGCATTCTTTGCTTGCGACAAACTTTTAGTCATAATATCGGCGGTCATTTCATTAGAGTTAAGATATTTAACATTGATCAATTTATTTAAAATGGCCTCTCTAATAAAATGGTGCCTTACATCAATGTGCTTTGATCTCTTATGGTATACTGGGTTAGCAGATAATTTCTGTGCACTTTGGTTGTCGTTATATAAGGCAACACTATCTTCGTATCCTGTTAATTCCGATAATATATTCCTTAGGTAAATAGCTTCCTTCGAAGCTTCGCTTAAGGCCATGTATTCCGCTTCTGTACTGGATAACGCCACTGTTTTTGCTTACAACTTTCCCATGCAACGGCTCCTCCTGACAATTGAAACACAAATCCTGTGTAGGATTTTCTGTCCTTCTGGTCTCCTGCCCAGTCTGCGTCAGCATACCCTTCTATAGGATTGTCGTTCCTTTGAAACTGCAACACATGATTTTTAGTGCCCTTCAAATAACGTACCACACGTTTCGCACATTTCCAGTGCTGTTCTGTGTAACAATTATTAAATTGACTTAAATAACTAACCGAATAAGCTATGTCTGGCCGTGTTAAGACAGCCAAATACATCAAACTACCAATGAGTTTTTGGTAGGGTATTTCCCTTTCTACATTATTGTTACAATCTAAAACAACGTTGCTATCCATCGGAGTTCTAGCAACTTTACAGTCAGTCATGTTAAATTTCTTTAAAATTTCGTCTATATATCGTTCTTGATCTAAACAAATTATATTATTTACAAAGTCCCTCTTAATTCTTACCCCTAAACACTGTTTCGCTTCTCCTAAATCTTTGATTTTAAAAACGCCCTTCAATTGATTCTTTAAAGAAGTAGTAATCTCTGAATTATTAGAGAAAATAAAGAAATCATCTACATATAATGCTACTACCGTTAATGAATTGTTTTCCTTGTTTATATAAACGCAAGGTTCATAATTAGATTTACAATACCCTAATCCTAGTAAAAACTCGTCAACTCTCTTGTTCCATGCTCGAGATGATTGTTTCAACCCATAAATGGCCTTTTTAACTTGTACACTTTCGTTTCACTATCCCTTAGAATGCCTTCTGGCTGTTTCATGTACACATGTTCTTCAAGTACACCATTTAAAAAAGCTGTTTTTACATCCAAATGAGTAATTCTTAAATCTAATTTAACAGATAATGCTATTAACAGTCTTAATGTGGAGTGTCGAACTACAGGTGCGAAGGTTTCTGTATAGTCTATACCCTCCTTTTGTGTGAAACCCTTGGCGACTAATCTAGCATGATAACTTATGTTGTTATCACCATCACTTTTTTTGTTTAAACACCCATTTGCAATCAACAAGTGTTGCACTGTCAGGTAAGCTCGTTAGTTCCCATGTTTCGTTCTCATCAAAGGAGTTCATTTCTTCAATGATCGCCTGTTTCCACATCTCCTGATCTGGTCTCGACAAAGCTTCAGATAAAGTTTGAGGCACTTCACTTATGTCACTATCACTACATAGATAAGTCACATAATCCTCAAATTTCTTCGGCTTTCTTTGACGCTCTGATCTTCGAAGACTTGCCGTATCTTCAAAAGACGCATTTTTGGAACCATCACCAAGTCGTTTTTCTTCATCTGACTCATTGTGGCACAACTTGTCTTGATCTTGATGTTTATCCCCCACTGAATTAGTTATTTCAACTTCTGATTTTACTTCCTCTTGATCATCATTTATTGGCAAAGAGTGTACTACGCTAGTGTTTTCACTCACTATTACGTCCCTGCTAATGACAACTTCATTTTTGTTGACATCATAAAGACGGTATCCTTTGATGTTCTCGCTATAACCTACCAGAATCATTTTTGTCGCCTTTTTGTCCCATTTTTTTTCTTTTTTCTTTCGGTATGTGCACCATTACCGAACTACCAAAAATTCGTAGATTGCTCACATCAGGTTTCTTTGATGTCCACATTTCGAAAGGAGTTTTCTTGCTTAAACCACTTGCTAATGATCGATTTCTCAAATAAACTGCTGTATGAACTGCCTCTGCCCAAAACGACTTTCTTAGTTTTGCATCAAAGAGTAAACACCTCGCTTTTTCAACAATTGTACGGTTCATACGTTCTGCGGTTCCATTCTGCTCGGGTGTGTAAGAATTTGTTCTCTGATGTACAATTCCACTTTTCATTAAATAACTTTCAAACATAGAATTGCAAAATTCTCCACCATTATCAGATCGCAATACTTTTATCTTCGCATTGCTTTGATTTTCCACTAAACCTTTAAAGTCTTTAAAATGTTGGAAAACTTCACTCTTACATTTCAAAAATATACAAAGGTCATTCGACTAAAGTCATCTTCTAACAATAGGAAATATTTAGAACCTCCTAACGATGTAGTTTCCATCGGTCCACACAAATCAGCATGCACAATTTCAAGTCGTGATGATGCCCTATTACCTCTACTTTTGAATGGTAATCTAGTTTGTTTACCTTCACAACATACTTGACATATTGTACCATTATCCAATTTTTCTGTGTATTCCAAACCATCAACACTATCATTTTTCATCTGTTCTAAACTTCTATAATTTAAATGACCGAATCGTCTATGCCATGTGTATCCAGAAACTGCTGCTAAAGCTTTCTGTTCCGTTTTACTAAAACTTAACTTATAGACGTTACCATGTAGGTTTGCTGTTGCTACAAGAACATTAGCAGAATTATAAATTTTACAGCCATTCTTATCAAAAGTAACTTTATTGTTATTTTTGATCAGCTGACTAACTGATAATAAATTAGTAGTCAAACCTGGTACGTAATGCACATTGTTTACAATAATTTCGTAATTTCTTTTGCCTACAACTGTGCTAATTTCCACGTTACCTGCTGAAACTACTGGAATCTTGGTTTTGTTTGCAACTGTTATTTCCTTTACTTGAGGTGTAACTTCATTTATTAACCAATCTTTTCTTGCAGTTAAATGTACACTTGCACCTGAATCTACGTACCATTCTGTCTCGTCAAATTCGTCACATAAAAATACTGCTGTAAATGCGCTTTTGCATTTAGCGTTTTTATTTGGACATTTAGTCATGAAATGACCGGGTTGCTTACATTTAAAACAAACAATCTCACTTTTACTCTTACTTGTTTTTTGTTTACGTTACTCGTAGTGCCCTCTTTAGTGTGAAATTTGTAACTTGTTTCATGTTTTCCATACTTTACAGAAAAGGCTCCTGCCGATTTACCACCGCCATCTGCTTGCATATCGAGCAATTTTGTCTTAATGGCGTCTGTTGTAACGGCTACACCAGAGTTTTCAATCGCCATTATCATGGGCTCGTACCTTTCTGGCAATCCCGCCAAAAGAAGCGATCCTACCCATTCGTCGTTAATGTCGAATCCGGTTCTACGTAATTTCTGAGAAGTCTCTACTACCTGATTTACATATAATTCCATCGTGTCGCAATTCTCCAAACGTAATGATATTAAAGCACGAAGTAACCCAATTTTCGTGTGTAACCGGTATCTTCATATAGCTTCTTTAGCGTCAGCCATACTTCCTTCGCAGTTTTTGCTTCTCTCACATGCACGAACAAAGAGGGATCAAGAGTTAATATCAGCTTAGCTTTGGCTTTCGCAATTAACGTCGCATCCGTTTCTGTGCCATCAATGCACGCAGAAAACCTTTCCGGTAGCACGTTCTTTTTATGTTTATACGCGGTAGCTCACTGCTAGTTACAACAGGTAAACCGACTTTTAAGCGACGAATTGTCGTATGAATTAGGTATTCGCGGACATTCCACCGTGCACACGACCGTACAACAAAACGAGCCATGCTTAGAGAAGCTTTGGGAAAGAATCCTATTGGATCTGCCCACATTGTTCTTGACGTAAATTTAGAATTAAGTATTTGCTCGTCTAAATTAGAAGATTTAGTTGTCGATGTACAACAGTTCAATGAAGATAATCGTCAAAATGATTTTGCAAGAATACGTTCACGTCTCATCCACGTCCAGCAACGTTTAAGTCGAATTTCAAGTAACATACCTGAGCAACTTACCGAAATAAATAAACTTAGGGATATTTGTGAAAACACTATAAGTAGCCTAGAAGAATTATTCGCCCCACGACAAAGTATCAACAGGTCTCTTATTGATGAACCAACCACTGATAATTTATCTACGGAACCGTTGATACCAATATCATCAAACGAAAAACAATGTTTGGTGATCCGAATATACGAAGGTCTACAATGCAAGACATCACATTAAATGAGACAAGACCCATTGTTAATATGACCACGATAACAAGTGTTGCTGAGCGTTTACAAAATCTGACTTTTACCACCGGAAATATACCATCATTTTCCCGATCTATGGCACTAGCACCAAACAATGTTGACAATGCTTGTGAAAATCTGCTATATCCTAGATTGAGTCAACAACTCGAATCTTATACTGCCCCAATTCATCGTTGGAATATTCATTTCGACGGCAAACCATCTAACCTGATGTCTTTCCTAGAAAGGATAGAAGAAATACGCCAAGCAAGAGGCGCCTGCAAAACTAAATTATTTAATTCAGCAATAGAGTTAATGACAGGAGACGCTCTAATATGGTACAGGTCAAATAGAGAAGATATTTCTAATTGGGATCAACTAGTTATAAAACTGAAACGTGATTTTATGCCGTATGATTACGAGCACAGGTTGTGGGAGGAAATTAGAAATCGACGACAAGGCGCTGAAGAGCCAATCGTAACGTTTGTTGCGGCTATGGAAAATTTATTTAGTAGGTTTCAAACTAAGCCTTGCGAAGAAATTCGGTTAACGTCGATCCAACGAAATTTATTACCACAACTGCAAGTATCTCTAGCTGTCCAGCCAATTCACTCAATTGATTGTTTAGTTAGGATTGGTCGGAAAATCGAAGAAGTTCAACACTGCGCTCAACAATATCGTCCACCACCGACAAAAACCTTCTAGAGCCCTGTTTAGGTTATAAAGGTCCACGAACTACGACCGTAAACCTTTCGAATGTTGGTCTGACAGTTGCTGAAGCAAGGGCCGCAGTTAAGTGTTACAAATGCAAGCGTCTAGGTCATATCGCTAGAGAATGCACATCAAACCCAATTCATTGCTATCGATGCAAAAGACCTGGCTTCACTGTGCGCAATTGTCCGCGATGTAATTTGACAGAAACTACTGCACCACAAGCAACGACCTTTACCAGCTCAAATCCCTTCTCGGAAAACTATCGAGGGAATTCCTAAACGATCGGGTAGGTAATTCTCCTCCACCAACACCAATCACGACACCAACTACCGAAAATTACAAGTTACTCCTCGATTATGTCTTGAGCCATGTCAGTAAAGACCAAAGACCTTATGTCAAAGTAGAAATATTGGGAAGAAGTATCCTCGGGCTATTAGATTCGGGTGCTTCTTGTACGATTGCAGGTAGAAGAGGATGGCAACAATTACAACAAATGGGATTCCATCTGACAAATCCGAATGGTACTAGTTGTACTGTTGCCAATGGACAAACTTGCAAAAGCATAGGTAAATTACTCGTACCTATAACCTTACAGGATTGACAACGTCTAATCGAAGTAAATATTTTACCGGACATTGATCAAATTCTAATACTAGGCATAGATTTCTGGCAAAAGATGGGTATAATACCAGATTTAGGTAGCGAAACTTGGCATTTCACTAACAACAACCCTACCATAGATGTTGCAGGAATATGCGGTGAACAAAATCTTAGTAACGAACAACAACAACGACTAAACAATTTAATACAGAAAACCTTTTCTAGGTCCACTGCTGAAATAGGAATGACTAACCTTGTCGAACATCATATCACTGTCGACTCAAGACCCGTCAAACAACAGTATTACCCAGTTTCTCCACCAAAACAGAAACTTATTAATGAAGAATTACACAAAATGTTAGCAAACGGTATTGTAGAACCATCTACCAGCGCATGGTCAAGCCCGATTTTATTCATAACTAAGAAAGATGGTGGGCGTCGTTTCGTAGTCGATTACCGCATGTTAAATAAGAGGAGTAAGAAAGACGCGTACCCATTACCTCTTATTAATTCAATCTTAGACCAACTGAGAGACTGTCGTTATCTGTCTAGTTTAGATATTAAAAGTGCTTATTGGCATATACCTGTTGCCAAAACGTCGAGAGAGTATACTGCTTTTACAATTCCAGGACGAGGTTTATTTCAATTTTGTCGAATGCCTTTTGGATTAACAAACGCTCCAGCTACATGGCAACGTTTTATTGACTCTATAATTGGACATGATTTATCAAATAATGTATTAAGTTATCTAGATGACATAGTTGTTATTTCTCAAGACTTTGAAACACATTTAAAAATATTAGAGACGATTATCAACCGACTGTTGGATGCTGGGTTAACTTTACATCCGGACAAATTCAAATTTTGTAGATCTTATTTGCAATATTTGGGCTATGTGGTCGATGAGCATGGTTTGAGGGCTGATCCCGAAAAGGTTGCATCAATTCTGGAAGTACCTACCCCTAAGAATGTCAAAGAGATTCGTAGTTTCTTAGGAATGGCGTCTTATTACAGACGGTTTATTGCAGAATTTTCTACTATTAGCGCACCATTGACAAAATTGATTTCGAAGAATACGAAGTGGAAATGGACT
This sequence comes from Abscondita cerata, assembly GCA_030710515.1. Taxonomy (NCBI): domain Eukaryota; kingdom Metazoa; phylum Arthropoda; class Insecta; order Coleoptera; family Lampyridae; genus Abscondita; species Abscondita cerata. The sequence continues at coordinate 56,605 of JALBCR010000114.1, read as the reverse complement.
TCTGAAAGTGAGCATGCATTTACCACCATCAAGGAACGATTAGTGACGGCACCAGTATTGACATGTCCCGATTTTACTAAAGAGTTTATCCTGCAGACAGATGCTTCATCCTACGGAATAGGTGCAGTTCTTATTCAAAATTTTGAAGACGGTGAAAAGGTAATCTGTTATTTGTCTAGATCGTTAACAAAAGTTGAAAGAAATTACACTACAACTGAAAGAGAATGTCTTTCTGTTATATTCGCGGTTGAAAAACTTCGACATTATTTGGAAGGTGTACATTTCACTATAATAACAGACCACTACTCGTTACTTTGGTTAGATCGTCTAAAAGATCCGCAAGGCCGCTTAGCTCGTTGGGCCGTGAGATTGCAACCTTACAATTACACGATAATTCATCGTAAAGGTAAAGACAATGTCGTAGCAGATTATTTGTCAAGATCTGTTCCAGAGAACCTAGAAACTATCACTCAACTGCCGCTAGACATTGCTTCTTTTAGGAATAGTCTCGACAAATGGTATGTAAAAATGCGTAAATTAGTTGATCACGATCCCAGAAGATATTAAGCGTGGAGAGTTGATGAGGACATTCTATACAAATACGTTCAATGCTCTGAACAAGACCAGTGGCGAATCGTAGTTCCAAAAGAACATAGGCTAAATATTTTGAAAACGTACCACGATGAACCTACTGCCGGACATTTGGGTATAAATAAAACATATTGGCGTATACAAGGCAAATTTTACTGGCCGAAAATGCGTGTAGACATTAGCAGATACATCAACTCTTGTCAAGTATGTGCACGCTATAAAGTTCCACAAACGAAGCCAGCCGGTTTTATGGGTAGAAGTCCAACTCCTATTCAACCATGGGAAGTCATTAGCCTTGATTTTATGGGACCGTTGCCACGTAGCTCTTCCGGACACTGTTATTTACTAGTAGTAACTGATTATTTTAGCAAATTTTCAGTTCTTGCACCATTACGAACGGCCATCGCTAAGTCCTTAACCGAGTATGTTGAAAATCGCGTCTTTTTATTATATGGTGTACCCGAGTATATACTGTGCGATAATGGAGCCCAAATGAAGTCGAAACAGTTTCAGTCGATGGTGGAAAAATATAAAGTGAAGTAGTCCTACACCCCGTTATATCATCCTAGTCCTAATCACACTGAACGGGTGAACAAAGTCATCAAGACGTTAATTGCCATGTATGTTAAAGACAACCACCGACGTTGGACTGAAAATTTAGCACAATTAGCTTGCGCAATAAGAACAGCAAAACATGAAACAACAGGATATAGTCCTTACTTTATAAATTTTGGGAGAGAATATGTTGCTCAGGGCAATATGCACCACATAATGCTTGGAGAGACTCCACCTCAAGTCGAAGATGTAATTCAACGCCAAGAAGGATTTTCTAAAATGTACAAAAAGATTCAACAAAGGTTAAGTTTAGCTAATGAACGAAACCAACGTCATTACAATTTAAGACGTCGAGACGTCAAATTACAAGCAGGGGACTTGGTCTGGTGCAAAAACAAAGTTTTATCTGATAGTACGAAATATTTTACCAACAAGTTAGCACCAAAATACGTTGGTCCTTTCAAAATTAGTAGGGTTTTAGGAAACGTTACCTACGACTTAATTAACGAGGAAGATAAACCAATGGGTAAATGGCATATCCAGGATTTGAAACTATTTATTTCGGACGAAAATGTCACTTTTGACGTACCTTAGCACGGCGAAGAAAATAATTGACTTTATTATCCATTACAACATGCAACGTAAATTGACTATGATTCATGTATTTTTCTTAGTTCATCTTTTTTATGTTTTTCTTAATATTAGACGCTTATATGTCTACCGCAGGGGATTTAAAGAATTACATATTTTCTATTTTTTTTCTTTCAAGAGTTTATAGTTTGTTTTACAAGTTTATTATCCTGGTTATAGGAGAATCGCTTAGTGTTTATTTGGTTCTTGAAAAGAATACCGTATATTGACGGATTATTAGTTCATCATCATTAATTTATAATATATATGTTATCGTTAGATTTAAGGCTTTCTTTCATTTAGTTTTATTCTTAGTTGGCTTATGCTACTAGCATAAGTAGAAAAAAATTTCATTTCGAAAATACTATTTGGATTTCGTCACTTTATGCTAATTTTGTTGGAATAACATATCGTTACTACGGATTTGATAAAGCAAGTCGAATATGAATAAGATTTTTGTTGTTTTCTTGTGAAACATAAACATTTTTTTTTTTTAAAATAATAAAGCACTGGTTGTAAATTTCTTTAAGTTTTTGGCGGTAAATTTATCACAATTAGATTCCAATATAAAAAAAGAAAAATGTCCGCTTCGAAATTTCCAAGACATTTTAACGTTGTACAAAATCAGAAAAATCAAAATTATTACGTACAGATTTATTAAAAGTCAATTAACAAAAATTACAAAGATAAGGTGAGTTATACATTGTATTATGCTATACTAAGTGTTAGAGCATTTGCAGGTCTTACAAAAAAAGGCCTTATCTTTATACCTATAAAGTAGCAATTGGAGAAACGAAATCCCAAAAGAGGTCAGACATTTTACCTGTTGCCGGAGTTTCATGTAATATAAGACCAGATTAATTCTTCCGAAGTTACTGGAATGGGTTACGTATGGTTCATGTTATTGTGTTGTCCCTAAAACAGATTGTAAATTGTTGTATTCATGTAATTAGTATTAAGTTATTACTCACCTTGTCACCAAACTGCAACTGCATTCCGGAAAAGCACCTTCTGGTATTGGTGATGTATTTGCATGCCCATTTTACGTAAGTGCTGGGCAAGCTGAAACTAAGTATTGTATGAATACATACCTGTGTTACACCTTTATTTTTTTTTATTGTTATTTTATTACATTTTACCATTGTCAACAATTACATAAACTGTCCGATGAACTCGTTCTGTCGTTGCTCGTTGAACTATTTATGTTCAAACTGTTATTAAAACTATTCGCGTGAAAAATTACATTGAAACTACTGCAGCTGCCGGGTTGCGTATTACCATTTTGTTCAGAAACAACTAATACTTAGTAGAGGCGCATAATATGTGTACTCCCTTAATTTTGTCGTTTCGGTTACCATTCTTTCTTTCACCCCTAATGCAACGTTTAAATGCCTAAGGATTGTTTTAAATTTTGCGTTGCAACTTGCGTACTTTACTGTAGGCGATTCGAAATTTTTATACATATATATATATATATATATATATATATATATATATATACGCACAGTGTATTTCTAAATCGACGGTAACGTTCAGATTGTTTAACGTTACTACAGCCTCAGAAGTGGAATATTGACCAGATTAAATAAGATCGCGTTACGCGGATGAAAACCAGCAAGTTTCGCTGCAGGAGCTGATTGAAGTAACTATCCGAGCCGTCCAACGGACATCTGTACAGAGCAGCAGAAATAAGTGCGTTGATACCTGCCTTTGGGGGAATTGAAGGGGAAGAAATTGAGCATTGGTTTGACAGAATTGCAATAGTTCAAAATACCTACTTGGTACCTGATGAAATCTTAATTGTTATTGTGGTTGGCAAATTAACTGGTGTGGCACTCAAATGGTACCATTCAAAGGCAACTCATGCTTCTCTATCATTCACCGAATTGAAGAAAGAACTGGAGAGCATGTTCAAGACTAGGGAGGACAAAATTACATTAATGAGGAAATTCGAATGCCGATGGCGGAAAACCGAAAAATTCTCTGTGTATTATCATGAGAAAATATTATTGGGCAATAAATTGAACCTGAATGAAGAAGATATGATTAACTACGTAATCGATGCGATGGACAACTCCATGTTGCAAACACAAGCTAGGATGCAAGACTTTCAGTCACTAGCACATCTTGCAAAAATTATGAATAGAGTGACATCTTCGGATAGAGGAGCTACTGGTGTGAACAAAACATATACTCCCCAGACTCAGTTAGAGAAACCAATTTCGTGAGAGCAGGGCCAAGTTCATCACCAACTGGAGCATCTAGAGATGGTAGTGGAACTTTGAGTGAAATCGTTCGACAGCCTATCCGATGCATCAATTGCAGCGAGTATGGACACTTATCAATTGCGTGTTCCAAGCCGAGACGACAGAAGGGTAATTGCTTTCGATGTGGTGAAGCGGGCCACAGAATTGAAAATTGCAGAAAGAAGGTGACTGGAGGCAGCGCAATGGGAGATCTACCGGAAAGCACAACAATGGTAGTGGAGACACCGCCAACTGAAATTCGTCCCGAGGTTGCCCCGACATTCACCCTCCCGATTGGAATTGAAGTCAATGATGAACGTGAAGGAATTGTAAGTAATTATAAGGTAACAAGCATTGCTTGACACAGAAAGCCCCATAATCCTGGTAAAATCTAAGTTTACGCAAGGAGCCCAGTTAGTTCAAGAAGCTGGATACTTTACCGGGATAAATAATTCAAAGCTTAGGGTGTTAGGTACGTTTTTAACTGAAATTTGTATTCATGATTTAATTGTTGTTGTAAAATTGTATGTAGTTCCAGACGATACGATGAGTTTTAGTTGCGTGTTAGGAAGAGATGTTATATGTAACTCTAATTTAGAATTTAGTTTTGGTCCTAAGGTTACAATTAGAAAAGTAGCATCGAATCAAGTGATTGATGATGAGCCTTCCGGTTTTGAAATTATGCATGTTGATTACACGACAAGTGATTGTAATACTGGTGAGCTTATTATTGGTGAGGAAATCGATTGTAAATCGCGTAGTAAATTGATAGAAACGTATAATTATTTTTATCGTAATGCAAGATAACCAGTATTACCTTCTGTAAAATATGAGATGCAAATAGCACTCAAACGTGAGCAACCATTCTATTTTAATCCTCGTCGATTATCTTTCTCAGAAAAGTTTGAGGTTCAAAAATTATCGATGAACTATTGAAAGATGACATAATTAGGCCAAGCTGTTCAGAATATTGTAGTTCTATTGTTTTAGTTAAAAAGAAAATGGAGAAACGCGGATGTGCATTGACTACCGGGAATTAAATAAGTTAATTGTTAAAGACAGGTTTCCCTTACCTCTAATCGAAGATCAATTAGATGCTTTGAAGGGAAAAAGGTTGCTTACTTCTTTAGATTTAAGAAACGGTTTTTTCATGTTCAATAGGGCAATACAAATATTTAAAAATGCCATTTGGAATTTGTACAGCACTCCAAAACTTTGCCATTTACATTAATCTAATTTTTAGTGATCTTGTACGTGAAAGTAGGATATTGATATATTTCGATGATTTATTGGTGGCTACGGAAAACGTTGAACAACACTTAGAGACTTTAAAATTGTATTTCAGCGAATGGCAGAAAATTTGTTAGATCTTAGACTTGATAAATGTAGTTTTATGTAATCCCGTATTGTTTATTTGGGCTACTTAGTAGATCAAAATGGCGTTAGGCCTAGCCCAAAGAATGTTTCGGGAAATTGTAGAGTACCCGATACCTAGGAACAGTCATGAAGTGCATTGATTTATAGGGTTGACTTCATATTTCAGGAAGTTTGTGAGAGATTTTGCAACCATAGCCAAACTATTGAACATGCTAACTAGAAAAGATGTAGAATTTAGTTGGGGGAGTAGAGAATTAGAATCATTTGAATTGCTGAAAAACAAGCTAGCTAATTTTCCTTTGCTGAGCATATATTCACCGTTATTGGAAACGGAACTGCATTGCGACGCGAGTTCCGTAGGGTTCGGTTCAGTTCTTTTATAAAGACAAAGCTGCGATGGTAAATTTCATCCAGTATTTTATTATAGCAAGCGTACAAGCGACACCGAATCCCGTTATCACAGCTATGAGTTGGAGACTCTTGCTATAAGATATTCGCTTGAACGGTTTAGGATTTATTTGTTAGGGATTAAGTTTAAGATTGTTACGGATTGTAACTCGGTTAGATTGGCACTTTAAAAAGGAAATAAATCCAAGAATTAATCGATGGGCGTTGTATTTTAAAATTTTGATTATGTGTTAGAGCATCGAAGTGGAACAAGTATGCAGCATGTAGATGCACTAAGTCGCGCTCAAAACATCCTCGTTATATCCGAGAATTCCTTCGAAAACAGTCTAATTCTTAAACAAACTTGTGATCCAGATATAGTTAGAATTAGGGAACGGTTAGAGGGACAGGAAGATTCGTTTTTCGAATTGCGCGATGGTATTATTTATAGGAAAGCAAAGGACATACTTTTATTTTGCGTGCCAAGAGATATGCAAGGAAATGTAATTAGAACTTGCCATGACAAAATAGGGCATATAGGAATAGATAAGACTGTAGATTTAGTTAAACAGACATATTGGTTTAAAAATTTGCGCGAAATTGTGAAAAATCATATATCCAATTGCTTAAAGTGTATTGTGTTTTCACCTGTAGATGGAAAACGGGAAGGTTTACTCCATAATCTTGACAAGGGTACCAAACCATTTGATACTCTTCATATTGATCACTTCGGGCCACTCGAAGTAACACGCAAAAGAAATAGGCACGTATTGGTTGTGATTGATGCATTCAGTAAATTTGTAAGCTTATTTCCGTGTCGATCGACTGACACTAAATCAGTCGTTGCAAATTTGACTAATTATTTTAATACATTTAGTAAACCCGCCGAATTATATCCGATAGGGGTAGCTGTTTCAGATCTGTAGTATTTAAAGACTTTTTGGATAGGGAAAGCATTGACTTAGTTTTAATAGCAACCGGATGTCGTAGGTCCCACGGCCAAGTGGAACGTTTAAATAGATTCATGGCCCCGATGATTGCTAAATTGATCGACGTTGAGAATAAGATAGAATGGGATGATGTCTTAATAGATGTTCAGTTTGCTATCAATAACACCATTAATAGAGCTATCGGAACAAGTCCATCAAATCAAAAGGGAAAGATACATGATCGTGTAAAACTCTTTCTCGATGAGAATGAATATTTGTCAAACAATTGTGTAGAGTTAAATGAGGTTAGGGCTAGAGCTCAAGTTGTAAATAAGAAATTACAAGATTATGATAAGTTGTTGTATGATAAGCACCACAGAAGTGCTAAAACGTATGAAATAGGCGATTATGTAGTTATAAGGAATGTCGATACGACTCCAGGCGTTAACAAAAAGTTATTGTCCAAGTTTAAGGGACCGTATGCGGTTAAGAAAGTGCTACAAAACGATAGGTATATTTTGTCAGACATCGAAGGGTTTCAAGTTAGCCAGATCCCTTTCGAAGGAGTCTTTGACTCCAGTAGGATTAAGTTGTGGAGTAAATGTAATGATGCCGATGATTCTGACGTTGTCGAGGACGACAGTAGTCAGGATGGTCGAGCTGTAGCAATTTAAATTTTTGGTTTAAATTTGGCGCCTCAAAATATTCTTACTAGTTACAAGTTGGTAGTTGGAATGATCGATTTTCAGAAGTAACGTTTGGCTTGCCAGCGGATTCCGTTTTGAATCGTATTGCTGTGCGGACGTTAGTATTGTTATTGTTAAGGATTGTAGCCATTGTGTGAGGATATTGTAAACCGACAATAAATAGAACGGGCATATATATATATATATATATATTTATAGAAGGTATGCTATGAGCTTATAGATGCCGGTAATATAGATTGCCGGACGGTTTCGCGCACTTTCTCGTAAGCTTGTAGCAACGGATACATATGTTTTCCGTATAAGCTCGTAGTATAGGTTTAATACCTGCCCGTATATAAAACAATTTTAGTAGTTAATAGTCACCATAGATGGCATAAATAATTAGATATCTGATGATATTAATTAATACTTTTAAAATTAATTAATACTATGTTGTATTATAATAATTAATTATTACAACAGTGGGTGTAACTTTAGAAACAGTCATTTTTTTTATTTAGATTAAAAGATTATGTACTAGGCTTATAACAATCGAAAAGTAAAGAAGAAGAAAAGTTGTAATTGTTTTCCATATTGTGGTGGTTTGATTTTAAAGAACCAAAAAATCCAATTAAAATTGCTCGGTAACCATAAATGTAATAAAAAAGTCAAAACCAAAGGAAAAACTTCAATTCTCTCACAAGAACGAATTGAAAATAATTTATTTAGTTTGAGCTAAAACCCAATTATTTAAATCCTAAAATGAGTTTGACATTTGCTTTAATTAGGTGACTGCCAGTATACACTGGATAACATTTTGAAATTATGACAGAGAGTATTTGTGATATTACAAATCAAACTACGTTCTATAACTATAACAATGTAGTCGTTAAGCAATATGTCTTTAATAAATGAGATCCTATTTCTGCACGAAATGTGTTTAGCGGCGTACTTTCTATCACAATATTAACTAAATATAAGACATCGTATTGGATAAAATTATTAGATATAATTTTTGAAAAAACAAGACATCTTTTAATGGAAACAAAAAAGGAAAGATCTTATAATTTACTTAAATTAATGTTTTTTAAATTCGTTCATTACTATTGAAACCGTACCTATCGAAATGAAACGTTTAATTCAGTAATCACAAAACACAACAGGGAAAAGGGCGATTAAGTTGCGCCAGTAGCCATCTTTAGTATCCGGAGTAATAATCTTGTCGGGTGCCTATACTAAACCTTAAAAATTTCATACTGTTAAATACTTCTTCTCTTAGTTATTAAAAAGCAAATTGATTTATTGGGGTTTTAGTCTTGGATTCAGTAAAAATTCTCCTCGATTAAGAAGCCTTTAGTATCAAGGTTTATTTAACGTAAATTCTAATTATTGTTACATATTAATTTTTGTATGGTAATGTTTCGTGTAGAAATGTGTTAACTTTATGATTCGTGTAATTTGTAACATTAATTTTTTATGTTCCCACCGACCACGAATGTTATTCGTTTTTAGTAGCCACCTTTATTTGAAGATGCCCTCAAATTAGAGCGAACGTTTGATAGTGAAGGCTTCTTAATTGAGGAGAATTTTTACTGAATCCAAGACTAAAACCCCAATAAATCAATTCATCATTTTGGGCCTTGTTACTCCACTAGTGAATTAAAAAGCAAAGTTATATAATATAAAACAGTTTATTGCAATCATTTTACAAATCAAAGTTAACGTAAGTACAAATACAAAAATCTGATACAAAAAATCTGAATATTGCTATTTCAAATAACTAAATAAATATCGTAACAACAAACTTTAAATAATCTAGAGAATTTTCAAAAAAATACTATATTAGTTTCGACACAAAACAAAAACATGCCACTAACGGTTAAAACTTTACATTAACTCAATAATAACCAACAGTATAAAATATGTAGTAATAAAATACTTTACAAACACAAACCATAAATGACTTTTGTTGTTAACGGTATGAACATATAAAAAAATAGCACAATACATAAAAAAATAGTATAGGTCTTACTAATATTCTATAAACAATTGCACAATGTTGAAGACTACCACAAAAATAACATAATTTTTGTTAATATAGAAGCCATTTATATTATTCGATTTGTCAAACAATCGATCACAAGATTTGTCCAATGTAGTTTTTCTTTACACTAATCAATTCGTTGTTCCAATTAACCTCGCGATTTGTCTGAGATTCTGATTTCGTGTTGGATTTTAAGAAATTTAAACTAATTGATAACATGCACGAGTCGTTTAACAAATCGAATAAATGGGCTTGAACAGTAACGAAATAAAATATTATTTGTGAATACACAGGAATCACAAGTTATAAGTATGTACAGTACAAAACAAACAAACAACCTTCATCAAACTAAATAATTTTCAAAAGTATTAAAAATTTGACAATGTAATAAGAGGTATTTTTTATTAGAAATATATTTGTTTAACAGTCTTACTTGTATGTTTTGATCTACGCTGACGTTCATTCGCTACAGCCGTTTTCAAAGCTGCTGCTGTTAAGCTTGCAAATTCAGCATATTTTTCAATAGCTATATTACATTCGGGCTTAGATGGTAATGTACCATCTTCGAAATGGTGAGCAAAAACGGTGTTCAATCGACCTTTCATACTTGAAGTCCATCTAACTTTATTATTACTAGCTGAAATAAAATATATGAAATAAAAATTATAAAAGTAGGTTACTAAACTTACAAATGTGATCATTAGATGAAGAAGCTCTCATATTTACAATTTGATTCTGAATCCAACTTTTCACAGAAGTTGGGGATCTATCTTTCAATTCGTTGATCAGTGGTAGTTGTTCACATAAAAGTGAAATTGATGGAAGTTTACTATTCTCCACAAATTTTCCAAAGTGTTCTAAAGCTGCACGTTGTTCTTCAGTAGACCATGGTTTTTTTGAACTGCACACTCGTTTTAAACCTAAAAATATACATTATTACTTAAATAAATGTTTAGAACTGTGTAAAAATTCACCTTGCACATGTCGTCCTTTCTTCTTCCTATGCTCCCTCTGGTCGTCAGACGAGCTAGAATCGGTATCCATAAGATTTAAATGTTCAGGAGGTTGGTAACTAACGTCGTCATCGTCATCATTATCAACATTTTGATCGTGTGAATTCAGGTTTCCGTGCTCGGCATAGATATTTTCATGATTCAGGCTTTGAGCTTTTTCGTCGACTTCTTCGGATTCATCAATCACGAGTTCATTATTCAAGTCTCCATCTTCAGATCCTCCTTGTATCCTCTCAACAATTTCGGATTCATCATTCACGGGTTCACCGTCTCCATCTTCAGTTCCTCCTTGTATAGACTCTAAAATTTTGGACATTCTAACAATATCCCGTTTATCAACTGGCATTCGGTAAATGCTATTATGAATATTAATATGGTGGCCCATAAAATTTGCAACATCGTGAATAACATTCTCGGACAAATCTTGCAATGCACACTGAGTTGCAATTTGTTTTCGTAATTCAGTAGCTTTCAGTAAATGTGGTTTAGCTGCACCGCATTGTTTAGCGTATGATCTTAAAAGAAAATAGGCTCGTAAGTATCGATTCCGAAGATCCGTAGACCGACATGCAAATACATAAGGATTATCCGGAGGTATTCCAGCGTCGTTTCTTCTGGCGATAATAAGGTTAAGACATTCTTCTATTTCAAAATCAACCAACACGGGAACAGTGCGATTAAGTTTCCCGCGTATTTCAAATCGTTTATAACGTTCCGCCATCAACCTGTCTTCGTCGTTTGTAAAATGACCTGCTGCTGCCGATGCAGGATATGCTGATTTTAGAGTACGAAAATCATTAATGGTAATGCTCTAATTCTCCTGGTCTTCTGCGATTGAAAACCATTGCAAACTACGATGCGCTAGCAAAAACTACGATGCGCTGGCGAACTACGATGCGCTAGCAAAAACTACGATGCGCTGGCAAACTACGATGCGCTGACAAAATTATAATCCATCGTCTTCAATGGTGACATCAGTATAATAAAAAGGGAACTCCATAACGATTACAGACTGGGCATTGATAAATCATGACTGCTTCAACTTTGGCTGGAAGTTTTGCAATACAGTCTTCACAAATCAGATGCATGCAATTGAGTCTATAAGTAATGCCCTTTAATAGAACTCTTCGACAATTATTGCATGTAGGATAATCTGAAAAAAATTGGATCTATAAATAACTATACATAGGCTCTGGCAATTTTTAATAACGTTATAAATTGAAAAATTATTTATTAAAAAAGTAATTACATAATACATAATTTTATGAAAGTTTTAAAACAAAAATAAAATGGAAAAAAAGCAAGTGTGTCGTTGATATTGGCGGCGACATGTCCTTAATTTTTCAAAAAAAATTAAAATCCAAGATTCCGATATCTGACGTAATGCTTACGTACGTATACAGAGTGGTCCACCAATTTTCAGAATTTTCCTACGAACAGTTATTCCATAAACAATCGCGGCGGTTCCCGGTGGACCACTCTGTATTGTGATTACGTTTTTAATTGTTATGTAGGAATAAAAATGATTAAACAGTATTAAAAATTTAATTTTAAAATACAATTTAATAATGAGTTTCAAACTTAAAATCAATAATAATAATAATAAAACAATTATTAAATAATTAATCCAATATAGAAATTAAATGGATCCATATTTTATTGAAAAATTTAAAATAAAAGTTTTAAAGTGATTTCTCTGAAACAAAATGCGCGCGTCATTTTTGGCGCGGAGTGTACATCCCAATTTCAATATAACTTCAGCGCAGTAGTTTTTTAAATGTTTACAGAATTTTTAAGTTTTTTTCAAATAAATTAAATTTTAAAAGTACGTTTCAACGTCATCACATTTACGAAAATAAGAGAGAAAAAGGAAAAAAGGACATATTACAATAATCATAGTTTTAATTCAAACGAAAAGGTTTCGGAGCAATACTATATTTCGACTTACCATAATTTGGAAAACATCTAATACATTTAGCAACGTTGCATTTCCCGCCACTTAAAGTGCCGCTACAGTAGAGACCTTCATTGGTCTCATTACTTAAATTAACAAACGCGACCCTTTCTAATTCGTTTTGAAGGTATTCATTAAATGGGCGTCGTTGATTTATAAAATCTTCGAACATTTCATTATTTAAATGAAAAAACTTGCACTTATTTATGCACTGTTCCGGTAGTTTTGTACACCGAATGAATTTATGGTGGTATTTGCAAGAAGTTCGCCTACAAATACTGAATAAAAAATCCTTGCACATTGGCATATTAAATTAACAAACGAACACAAAATTATGAAACGTTCAACGCAACAGACAACTTTGAACTAGAACTAAAGGTTTGTTCATAGTGGGAGCGTCGGGCGTCTCGTCGCGTCGCGTCTCGTTGAGCGTCGCGTCGCGTTGAGCGTTTCGTTGCGTCAAGACATTCATAGTCAAGTCACCCATCGGACGTTGAACAAACGGTTTAAAATTCAGTTTACAAAATGGCACCAAGAAAAGCAGTTCGTTTGTGTGCGTTAATGTTCTTATTGGAGACCCCTTATTTTAGATTAAAGAGAAGAAGTCTTACTTGTATTTCGGTTATTAACACTTCGGCTGTGTCACTCTCTGAAGTCATCTTGACAACTAAACGCCCTAAAAACGCGGGAAAAACAATCCGAATTGTTCTCGACGCGAACGCTCGACAAACGATGTTAAAACGCTAGACGCGCCGCTCACTTGACGCTTCTACCCTAAACGTGTATATTTAAATACATTGAATTGTTTTTTAATGGGAGCGACCCTCGACGCGACGCGGCGCCGGACGCTCTCACTATGAACAGACCTTAACGATAACGAATGTAACTATTGCATTTACTCCTCAGTCCTCCCCCTCCCGCAACAAACTTAACTGACAATCTTATTTCTTTTAATTTCACGCAAACAAAAATGATTGAACGAATTATGTAGAAATTAGCGACGTTACGAAATTACTAATATAATATTTTACTTACGCATTTAAATCAAGTAGGAAACCGGCGATGCTGTTCTACATACAGGACAGTTCTTCAGTAAATTGAACCCACTTTCCAACTGATTAATGCACTTTCTACAAAAGGTATGGTTACATTTTTCAAAACAAGCCATTTGTCCAGATAAAATCGGATCTTTGCAAACGGGACATTCGAAAATGTCTTCTTTACATTGGCGGACGTGACTATATTTGCAAGAGTTCTGACGTTTGCAGTTTCCGTTTCGAAGGTCACCACAATAAATTTTGGATGGATCCTTCACACGATCGATTTCCTTTTCCAAATTTAAGCTTATAGCTCCTACGAGCTCATAATTGGCTTGTTCTCCTCTACTACAATGAACATACCTACAATTAATAAAATGTTTGCAAGATTTGTTTTGAAAATCTTTGCAAAAATTAATTTTCCATTTCTAACGAACCTCACAATCACAAAGATTAATAATCAAAATTTTGACGTGCCCGTACCGGTATCACAGTTCGCACTAAAACCGAAAACGAAAACCGTCACTTCGTGGACATTTAAGGGAGGTGCGGAAAGGAGACGAGAACTGTAAAAATAATCTACGATTACTTCGCGTTTTGTAACCAATGGATGTACGAAGTTTACAATTTCTTAGAAGGGTCACCTTCATTCATTTCAAAGAATAAAAAACCATTTCTTCATTTTTATTTAAAATATAAAATTGGTAAATAACGGAAAACATCGTTTGCGTTACAAAACGAGTATTAGCGTACCAAAACTGTAATGTAATTGAATGACAATACACATACACATTCACATTGTTATTTGGTAGTGGCAGCTCATTTCCTACCGATAAAATATTCCACACCAATTAGAAACTAGACGTTCCTCAATAAAAATTAGGTTTTAGAAAAAAAAGTTCACATAAAAGTTATAGGTAGACAATATAATTTTTAACAACTTTTTCCCCATAACTTTTTTTTGCATAATTAATATTCTTGGAGATATTGTTAAAACAATTAAGGTAATTTGTAATAACTCTATAGTTACTTATCGGATAAAAAATACTTTAAACAAAAGTTGCGTATAATTAACTTTAATTTGAAGTAATTGGAACATGTGCAGTTCTGAGTACACGAGTTCTAAAGTTCTACATGAATTTTGAAAATAGTTCCGGTAAATTACGCAGAAAATCGATTCGTAGGTTTTGGGGGTACTACTTAAATACTTCACAAAACAAGATTACAAAATTAGGTATAACACTAACACTCTCAAACATAATCAATTTCATTAGTTTCTTTCAGAACTATTAGGACGTTATTTAAACTCTACAGAAACTGATGAGTTATGGTGAAACAAATTTCATCTATCAGGACAAGATATGTAACGTTGGCGTAACATGTTATTACAACTTATATGTTGGAAAACCAAAGTAACTAAAATATTTTAAAGATTTATATGCGTTTTGTTTTATCCATGTTCGGTTCTGACCGGTTACAAAAAAAATAGTTTTTTTTATTCAACGGATGCATGAGTAGGGTCCGACGGACCCCAAAAAAATTTTAAGAGCTTCTCAAAATTTAATTTTTCATATTTCACCCTGTAATTTCAGGAGTTCTATTTTTTATTGTTTTACTGACCTTGGTAAAATTTAAAAAAATGCAGTTGGGATTAGTAAAAAAAGCAGTTTTCACAAACTTATTTACATTACAAGGTGAGGTCTATTCGTCACAGGTACCAGTAATTGACAATATTAGGAATGATAATTCATGAAAACAAGTTTGGTGATAGTCGCCTGTTCAGGAGCTTTGTTTATTATATATTTTTAATAGAGTAGAATAATGTTCGGAAAAAAATGTTTTTCTGTAGTAATATTTGTCACAAGTAATTGACCAAGAAAAAGATAAGTGCTTAAACTAAATAGAGTTACGAGTCAAATGTGACGATTTTCTTGGAGAAAATATATTTAATCCTGTCTCCAATACTTTGTAGCTCCGGAGCCATGAGTTTTTCTATTAAATCTTTAATTCTGATGGTTGATTTTCTACCAGCTTGAAGATGGTTTTTTCCTCAGTTTTTTCATTATTCACAAATTTTAAAGACATGATCTCAATGTTATCTTCTGAATGTTTCTCTCTGATAACACAAGTATACCTATAGTGTACAGTCTTCCTTTTGCTTTTTACCAGTCATTAACACCCCTGTCAATAACTGAAACCCAACATGCTATCAAAGTCAGATTTAAATCACATCATTAGGAAAGTGAGTATATGGCATTGCAAATAATACACACCTCCAGTTAGCGACACCCCTGTCATGTGTTATTATCATGAGCCTGTATTTGACACATAAAATTCCAGATTACGAAATGCAAGTCTGTGGATAATTACTCCACGAACTATTCTAGTGTGCCTTTTAATATGACTACAAACTATGTTATACATGCATTAATTGTTGTTTAACTTCTTCGAAAAATAACATATTGCAATCACTTACCTTAAGAAATTCCTTTAGAAAACTACACCACTTGGCACTGCACATGTACACTATGCATTATTATAATTTCCAAATGAAGATCGCTATTGTTGGTGGCATTCATACAGTGATGACATTAAATTTTCATGGTAGGTATACTGAGAAACTCTTAGTATTTGTATTCATTTTCTTCTTTCTTGAATAAAAGTGAGTATATGTCAATCATTGGGACAGAGTCAATAACTGGTACATTTACCTTATTATACTTCAAATTAGTCGCACAGATGGACGAAGTTTATAATTTGAATTTTTGGTAGATATGATTATCATCGGCGAATGTTATAGAAATTGCTTATTGGCTTCGAAAAAGTATGTAGAAAGATACCCAGACAGAAGGCAACCACAAGAAGTTAGTTTTGCGCGTCTATTAAAAAGATTTGTTGCAACCGGTGTTAACTTCTGTTGTTGATGGGCCTCACACTAGCCAATGGAAAATTTCGGCATTAGCTGCCGATAAATTAAATGTATTGAAAAAAAACCACATCCATCCACATAAAATTTAGTTGCACCAGGAGTCATTACCGGACGATTATCAATTGGGCACAAACTTAATTTTTACAGTTTTATTTTGTGCACTGATGAATCTACGTTTCAAAAGGAATCCAAAACTGTAAAAAAATGTCAGAGGTTTAATGTATAATAATTGATTTACGCACGTTTTTGAAATTTAACGTTATATTCAGCGCCTACTATATCCAAAAAATGTGTCTTTAAACCAAAACGTAGAAAAATCCAACTATTTAAACTGCAGCTGTCGCTGTACGAATTTCAGACAGACCGTTAATTGTTTCAAAATTGTTAAATAAGTCGAAGATCGAAGACCATACATTTTGGGCCACACATATTATAAATAATATATATCTGAAATCATCAGGGGATTTCAAAATTGCAATAATATACAGAGTATAGCAATTGAAATAAGAAAGTTGAGTTTATGCCTGGGTAAACAAAACACCCTGTAAGTACAAAATTATTTTTATATCATAAAAACAAATTTTGTGTAAAACATTTTCTCTGTCTTTAATATCAATCACAAAATACAGGGAGCTGCCCACCCTGTATATATTTAAGGTAATTTAATTTCACGAATCTCAGGCGTAGTACAAACTAAATCTTCTCCCCTCATATTGTTACTCTTATTTCTTATTATTTGTTTTATTGCTATGTATTATATTTTTATTACATTCATTCAATAAAATTAGAAATTTGTATTTCATTTGACAGTCGACTATAATAACGATTCAAAAAATCAAGTTGACATGGAGTGTCAACCATATCAGCCAACACATAAATTTTCTACACGATTTTTAAATTAAAATAAGGAAAACATGTGATGGCAAATTAGAAAAATAGTATAAAGTACTTCTTTTATAAGGGTATTGGCGCACTGATTCCATATCAATCCCACTTGGGATTCGTGTTCCAAATCAATCCTTATAAAACTTGTTCTTTAATATACTATTTTCAGCTCATTATTTTATGTTTATTTTGAACATATAAAATAGATAAAAAATTGTCAAATTTATCAACCTATCAATAATAATTTTTACTAAAATTTTTCATAATTTTCTTTTTCTTTGTAAACGAACGCAAGCTACAGCTTGTAGGAACTTGTTTTCGTTGCAGGTTCAAATTTATTGTTCGATACTAGTTAAAGCGGTTTAAAATTGAAGCAAAGGGTATCTACTTATCTCTTTGTCTATAGAATTTTGTACCTGTAAGGGTAAAACTTTCGAAATGTTCACTGTAAATTGTGAGAAAAATATATTCAAAAAAATTTTTTAAATAAACAGTGATCAATGCGTGACAAGCACGTGATACCAGCATGTAACTTGCAGGTGCACTATGGCAGTTAAAACTGGTTCCCGTAAACACGTGCAAACTGCGTATATTTGTTATTCTCAAATGTATCTAAAAAAAATAATACAGTTTAGAATTTTTTTCGTCATGTTAAAAGAAACAAATAGAAAATAGTAATGAAATAAATTTACTCGATTTTCCCTTAACTAATTTGTATTTTGATAAATACTATACGTATTACATACTAAGCAGTTTTTACAAAAAAATACCTAGCAAAATATGTTAAAGACTGACAAAATTCTTCTTATGCACAACAAAATTTTTACTTCAAAATCGAATGAACTTGAAAATGTTTCAATACATATAAATTAAACTTTGTAACTTGTAGGTATACCTATAATAAATATTTTAAACTTCTCCAAAATGCAAAGACCAATCAACTATAGTTATTTTTTTTCTACATCGAAGACTAAATTTAAGACGAAGATTATTAGGTACATTCCATTATAAATAAAAAAGGTAAAAATAAGTAGGAATTTTCTCAACGAGATCGATAACACCGGAAGTTTTAAGCGTTGACATAATTGCATTTGTGCATGTCAAATATCCGTGACCTCGCTCTAAAGATCAGTGTAAACATGTGACTCACAGCATTCTCACAGGTTTCTTTCGTGATTCCTGCTTATCAAGCAATGCGTTACGTCGTCCGATTTTGGCCTTGCATTGTTTTAAAAGTACATATTTATCTAAAATGTTTTTGATTTAACAAATTTCACTTATTGTCATTGTTTTAATACTTAGATGTTAATAAATTCTTTATTTATGGTAAATCTTTTTTTTAGTAATAACATGCAATTTTGCTTGATGTAGAACAAAATGTAAATTAAGGGGATTCTATTTGCAAAAGTAAATCGTCGTTTTTAATTTTTAAATGAATGAGCCTACGCGTCAGAGATTTGATAAGTAGCGAACGTATGTTGACATAAAATGTCACGTAGAACGTTCCGTATCGGATAAATGTATCATTGCCACCACTAATTTATTCTTAGAATTTAATTCTTAAAAAATCTTAAAACTAACAGATTATTTCTGTTATTATATTATGTATGTATATCGAGTAATTCGGTAAACCTACTTCTTCATATAAGAGAGCGTTTTTTCCATAAAAATTATACATGTTAAATTTTGTTATTCTAGAAATATGAAACAAATTTTACAAAAATTTGGTCCAAACATGCAACATTGAAAAAATTAAATTAGTAAGTAAAAAAGAAAGGAAAACTATAAATAAATAAAATAGTAATGACAACTCCCAATATCAATTGTTATCTATGAAATGTGACTCTAAAAGCTTTGGTAGGTAATGATTAAAGTAAAAGTTATGTAATTTTTCCTTCGTATGTTCTGCATTTTTAATTATTGTTTCAAATAATAAACCTTTAGGAGTCCACAAGATAAAATAAAAATATTTACGTTGAGCTATTTGAAGTTGCACTTGCACTTGATAATAATTGTCATTAAGTTTTAGAAAAAAAAGTATTATTAACCATAGCACCAAATTTAACCTTTTTTATCAATAGCCTCAATTGGTGTAAATAATCTTGCATTATATGGGCACTTTATTTCGATTATCCCATCATCACCAAGAAGTCCATCGGGAGAAGCGCCTAAATAATAAAATTCATTTTTACCTACGAATATACTGCATTCCTTAATTCTGTCGATGAGTTCACAGAACTGTTGGAGAGCAATAGGTTCGTTGTCTTTTCCATAGTTAGCGGCTCGGTTTCCCAAAAAGTAGAATGCAATATTCCATTGACAGTCTTCAGAGGGTTTGTGTTAGCTCTCATTTTGCACACCTTTCCGAAAATGGATGCCGTCAATCTATATCGTCGTTCCAGAAGAATGTACTGGATTGGGCCTGGTTTATTGTCGCTATTGATAATTGAAAAATTTCTTCATCGGTCTTTCTCGAACTCAATAAAAACCTGCGGTTTTAAGGCCTGTTAGATTTGTTCTAGATACTGGCAATGATTTTCTTCGAAGTTTCAGTTTGGATAACTTTCTTAGATGTTGAACTGTACTCAGAAACTTTTTTGTACAGTAACCGCCTTTAACTAAAGGAAACTTTAAAAAGACAAATAAATAACTTTATTTTCATTGCAACCGACAAAACCGACTTTAAAATTAAAGGTTCCTTTAAGTTTATTATGAAACTGGCCGTAAGTGGCCTATATTGTCAAATAAAATGTACAGTCTAAGAAGTGATGCTTCTACGTCAAAGTCATTATTAAAACAAAAAGCTCTTCCGAACCATATCGAATTGGTAAAGTAGTTGTCAACGTTTATCCATATCGTAAGACGCTTCATCAAGTCTGGACTTCTTTTAGTCTAGAACCTGGCATGATTGACCAGTTGATTACCTGCCTTTTAGCAGCCTAAAGTTTTATTGGTACTATATAAATTACCTGATGTCGGTCACATTTAGGATTACTAGTTCAGGTAGTGGTCCAGATGGCGAAATTCTACTTTTTTTGTTATAAATCGTACAAAAAGTGTATTGAAACACGTTTATGTGTTTACGCGTAATAATAAACTATTATACTCTAATAAATTGAAAGATTTATCTATAATGCTAATTACGCTACAATGCTGCTATCAAAACATATATATATATACTTTTTTTAATGCTAATTTGTCACATTGTAAAGAAAAAGTGATTAAAACAAAAACTAGATTCGTTCGTTTCATGGTAAATAGTTTTTTTGTCTTTAAATTATGTAAATTTTTGTAATGAATTCTTCTAAGTCAAAGAATATCCTTTTCGGTACGATTAGTCGTGTACATACGTAAGTGAGTTCTATACAGATTGTCCCAGAACTAATGGGACATATTTTAATATATGATTCCTGATAGGAGGTTAATTTGAGCTGATTGGACTCTGTTTGTGATAATCTCTTTATTAACACAGCTTAACGTTTCGACACTTTTGTGTCTTCTTCAGAAGCTAGTTAATTAAAAAATTGATATCACATTGTTAATTAACTAGCTTCTAAAGAAGACACTAAAAATAGTGTCGAAACGTTAAGCTGTGTTAATAAAGAGATTATCACAAACAGAGTCTAATCAGCTCAAATTAACCTCCTATCAATATAATTGTGGACGTATAAGTTTATTTTATATATATATATGATTTCTTAGACGAGAACAATGAGATTTTTTTATATTAACCATACTCGAAAAATGGATATTTACTGAGATACAGAGTGCCAAAGTGAAAAATTCCTTTTAGTTTTTTCTTATTTAAGTAAAAAGTACTCGAAATATTTTGACAAAATTTTGCATAGTGGGGTTTTTTGGTGTTGCAATTTGAAATTTAATCATAATTTTAGTGTACTCGTAAGGTGGCGCCACAAATACACATATTTTTTTGTGTTTAATTTTAGAGCTACTTTTCTTAAAATGATGATTTTACAATTATCTGTGCATAGTCATACTTGTTTGAAGTCTGTAAATGTAGCCATTTTCGAGATACTTGGGATTAAAATATTAAGTATGATTTGAAATCCTTTTAACAATATTGTCAGTTTTTCTCAAATTTATCCAGGCGGTTTTGGCAAAAACAATGTAATACCAACTGTTTTGACATTTCAAAAGATCTTAGGAAACATCCTGTTTTCGAGTATGGTTAATATAAAAAATCTCATTGTTTTCGTCTAAAGAATCTTATATTAAAATATCTCCCATTAGTTCTGGGATACCCTGTATAATCATTCAACTAAATCTGTTTGTTATTGTTAAGATACCTACATATACCAATCTTTAATTTTACTTGGAGTATTTCTGTTAAGAAAAATAAATAAACAAACTCGACTCCTCAGATATAATTGCCACGCTACGTGCTTATCGCGAATGTGAACAATAACAAACAGTCCTCGTTAATGTATTTTTCTTCGTTCATCAAACGAAGGATAGACAATTTCAATTCGCTTTTGCAAGGCTACGAATTCAAACATCTTCATAGTTTTGTAATCATATTGTAGGCCCATTTTCCAACAAATTTCATTTTTTCTTTTAGAACTTTCAACTAAAAGGGTGTGTTCCCATGCTTATTTTTTTTAGGTAAACAAGTTCTGTAAATGTGTTTTCAAGTCTCGAACTAGTGCGTTTTTGACATCTTTTCGATTTTTTTCCCGAAGAATTAAAAGTGATTTCGAAATATAAATAAGTAGTGGAAGTACAATAGCTACAGTACTATAGCGATTCTACTAATTCTGCAATTCTGTGGTACATGATGTGATGGACATACTTTAAGAATGTTATGGTGGACATGGATCTGATTTTTGTGGTTTTAAGCTTTTCGATGGAGAGAGTGTGACCCGTACGTATCGACGTTTTAAGTTTCTGGTAGTGGTGGACAAGGCGAGTCGTTTGAGTACCTACAACCCATGGTGGAGACGATGTTTAAGCAACTTTTGCTGGTGGGTGTGAGCGTGATTTTAGTGGTTTCGAGTTCTCGAGAGAACGAGAGTGTCCTTTACATTGAGAATTTTAAGTTTCTGATAAAAGGGTGGAAATTAGCTGGTGATACGTGGTGGTGGACATTTTGTCGTGTTCTAAATTCCGAGGCGGGTAGTTTCAATACCCACTTCTTGAAGCCAAAGTTATTTTTTATCTTTCCGGACGTGCGTTATCACAAATTTTTACGAGTCCGTTTATGGTTTGTCGTTCAGAGTTTAGGTGGGTTTTATGGTAGCACCTACGTACTTTACTTCCTGTAAATTTTATTGCTCTATCTTTCTTAGTTTAAAATTTACATTATTTTAGTTTGGTTACTGTTCTTGAACATTTTTTTGAAAATAATCAATTTTCCTCCCGCACTCAAATTAATTCGGGAAAATGGTAATTTTTAGTAATGAGTAGAAAATATATTTTCCACCAATAACACACGACATTGTATTATCCAGCGTAAATTTTTAATTAGATCATTAAATCAAAATCTATTAATAGTTGAAACGTGTAATTAATATCAAACGATTTATTAAACGAAATGTTTGTAATTTACTGTTCTTTCTAGAACATTTGTAAAAAAACAATTAAAAACTTGTGCCGATTATCATGTAGTGGTACGGAAAGGGCGCGTGATCGAGAAGGTACATGAACTCCAGAACCGACCAAGGTCAGCTGACAGCATGTGAATTCCGTTTGTTTTATATTAATAAATATAACATAAAATATAACTCACACTCACTTATTATTAGCACTAAAAATATAAAATTTGTTTCGTTTTGACCACGAAAGGCACAGCAAGAATTTTGAAAGATTCTGATTTGAAGCTTCGTTTTGAGGAAAACTATGATAAAGGCAAAAATATCCAAAATAAATATAATTTTTTAGCTTAAGCGATTAAAGTTGAAACGCTACATAAGAGACAATGCTTTTTGAAAATTATTATAATTTGATTGAACAAATATTTAAAACACAAACACGTTTTTTAAATTTGTTTACCGTGAAGACAAAATCCGGGTATGTGTGTTGCTGACCCAATACTTTTAAATTAATTATCATAAATAATTAAAATTCTAGTATAAATAAGTTTCTATTTTTGTTTTGGTTTCTCATTAATAAGTTCTAAAAAATGCGCTATCAATAAAAGAACCGTCGTTACTTGCCTTATAAATAGAAAACAATTCCCTAATTGTTCCTGTTCGCCATCTAGGTTATACGAATAGAAGTGCTCGTTTGTAATATGGTTGTGATATGAACTACTGCGGGGACAGCGGAAATAAGCTCACAGCATACCATAAACATGTAGATGACTATGAGGATATCCTTGTAGCATCGTAAATAAGCTCATAGCATGCGCTGTACACATTTGAATAAGCTCGTAGCCAACGCTGTATAAATATATATATATATATATATATATATATATATATATATATATATATATATATATATATATATATATATATTTTAAATGATAAGTTTTTCGACATCTAGTGTCGACTCGTGAAAGCGTTCACGTACGAAAATGTTAGCAACTTTGCCGACAGGTATGTAAAGCAGTTACATAGTCGATTCTTTAATAATTATAGCCAACCTAACAGTTGGCAAGTATAAAATTTCGAATCGCCTGCAGTAAAGTACGCAAGAGGTTGTACAATAGCAAACAAACACTGAGAATCACCCGACAGCTGTTTCGTCCTTTTGGGACTCATCGGGAGTGAGAGAACTCGAGTGTAAGTTCACTATTGTACAAACGCGCGCTGTCGACTATATGCCCTACTGGAGGGATCACAATATTTAAATGATAAGTTTTTCGACATCTAGTGTCGACTCGTGAAAGCGTTCACGTACGAAAATGTTAGCAACTTTGCCGACAGGTATGTAAAGCAGTTACATAGTCGATTCTTTAATAATTATAGCCAACCTAACAGTTGGCAAGTATAAAATTTCGAATCGCCTGCAGTAAAGTACGCAAGAGGTTGTACAATAGCAAACAAACACTGAGAATCACCCGACAGCTGTTTCGTCCTTTTGGGACTCATCGGGAGTGAGAGAACTCGAGTGTAAGTTCACTATTGTACAAACGCGCGCTGTCGACTATATGCCCTACTGGAGGGATCACAATATTTAAATGATAAGTTTTTCGACATCTAGTGTCGACTCGTGAAAGCGTTCACGTACGAAAATGTTAGCAACTTTGCCGACAGGTATGTAAAGCAGTTACATAGTCGATTCTTTAATAATTATAGCCAACCTAACAGTTGGCAAGTATAAAAATTTCGAATCGCCTGCAGTAAAGTACGCAAGAGGTTGTACAATAGCAAACAAACACTGAGAATCACCCGACAGCTGTTTCGTCCTTTTGGGACTCATCGGGAGTGAGAGAACTCGAGTGTAAGTTCACTATTGTACAAACGCGCGCTGTCGACTATATGCCCTACTGGAGGGATCACAATATTTAAATGATAAGTTTTTCGACATCTAGTGTCGACTCGTGAAAGCGTTCACGTACGAAAATGTTAGCAACTTTGCCGACAGGTATGTAAAGCAGTTACATAGTCGATTCTTTAATAATTATAGCCAACCTAACAGTTGGCAAGTATAAAAATTTCGAATCGCCTGCAGTAAAGTACGCAAGAGGTTGTACAATAGCAAACAAACACTGAGAATCACCCGACAGCTGTTTCGTCCTTTTGGGACTCATCGGGAGTGAGAGAACTCGAGTGTAAGTTCACTATTGTACAAACGCGCGCTGTCGACTATATGCCCTACTGGAGGGATCACAATATTTAAATGATAAGTTTTTCGACATCTAGTGTCGACTCGTGAAAGCGTTCACGTACGAAAATGTTAGCAACTTTGCCGACAGGTATGTAAAGCAGTTACATAGTCGATTCTTTAATAATTATAGCCAACCTAACAGTTGGCAAGTATAAAATTTCGAATCGCCTGCAGTAAAGTACGCAAGAGGTTGTACAATAGCAAACAAACACTGAGAATCACCCGACAGCTGTTTCGTCCTTTTGGGACTCATCGGGAGTGAGAGAACTCGAGTGTAAGTTCACTATTGTACAAACGCGCGCTGTCGACTATATGCCCTACTGGAGGGATCACAATATTTAAATGATAAGTTTTTCGACATCTAGTGTCGACTCGTGAAAGCGTTCACGTACGAAAATGTTAGCAACTTTGCCGACAGGTATGTAAAGCAGTTACATAGTCGATTCTTTAATAATTATAGCCAACCTAACAGTT
Organism: Abscondita cerata; assembly: GCA_030710515.1. Classification (NCBI taxonomy): domain Eukaryota; kingdom Metazoa; phylum Arthropoda; class Insecta; order Coleoptera; family Lampyridae; genus Abscondita; species Abscondita cerata. The sequence continues at coordinate 31,077 of JALBCR010000114.1, read as the reverse complement.
GGCAAGTATAAAAATTTCGAATCGCCTGCAGTAAAGTACGCAAGAGGTTGTACAATAGCAAACAAACACTGAGAATCACCCGACAGCTGTTTCGTCCTTTTGGGACTCATCGGGAGTGAGAGAACTCGAGTGTAAGTTCACTATTGTACAAACGCGCGCTGTCGACTATATGCCCTACTGGAGGGATCACAATATTTAAATGATAAGTTTTTCGACATCTAGTGTCGACTCGTGAAAGCGTTCACGTACGAAAATGTTAGCAACTTTGCCGACAGGTATGTAAAGCAGTTACATAGTCGATTCTTTAATAATTATAGCCAACCTAACAGTTGGCAAGTATAAAATTTCGAATCGCCTGCAGTAAAGTACGCAAGAGGTTGTACAATAGCAAACAAACACTGAGAATCACCCGACAGCTGTTTCGTCCTTTTGGGACTCATCGGGAGTGAGAGAACTCGAGTGTAAGTTCACTATTGTACAAACGCGCGCTGTCGACTATATGCCCTACTGGAGGGATCACAATATTTAAATGATAAGTTTTTCGACATCTAGTGTCGACTCGTGAAAGCGTTCACGTACGAAAATGTTAGCAACTTTGCCGACAGGTATGTAAAGCAGTTACATAGTCGATTCTTTAATAATTATAGCCAACCTAACAGTTGGCAAGTATAAAATTTCGAATCGCCTGCAGTAAAGTACGCAAGAGGTTGTACAATAGCAAACAAACACTGAGAATCACCCGACAGCTGTTTCGTCCTTTTGGGACTCATCGGGAGTGAGAGAACTCGAGTGTAAGTTCACTATTGTACAAACGCGCGCTGTCGACTATATGCCCTACTGGAGGGATCACAATATTTAAATGATAAGTTTTTCGACATCTAGTGTCGACTCGTGAAAGCGTTCACGTACGAAAATGTTAGCAACTTTGCCGACAGGTATGTAAAGCAGTTACATAGTCGATTCTTTAATAATTATAGCCAACCTAACAGTTGGCAAGTATAAAAATTTCGAATCGCCTGCAGTAAAGTACGCAAGAGGTTGTACAATAGCAAACAAACACTGAGAATCACCCGACAGCTGTTTCGTCCTTTTGGGACTCATCGGGAGTGAGAGAACTCGAGTGTAAGTTCACTATTGTACAAACGCGCGCTGTCGACTATATGCCCTACTGGAGGGATCACAATATTTAAATGATAAGTTTTTCGACATCTAGTGTCGACTCGTGAAAGCGTTCACGTACGAAAATGTTAGCAACTTTGCCGACAGGTATGTAAAGCAGTTACATAGTCGATTCTTTAATAATTATAGCCAACCTAACAGTTGGCAAGTATAAAAATTTCGAATCGCCTGCAGTAAAGTACGCAAGAGGTTGTACAATAGCAAACAAACACTGAGAATCACCCGACAGCTGTTTCGTCCTTTTGGGACTCATCGGGAGTGAGAGAACTCGAGTGTAAGTTCACTATTGTACAAACGCGCGCTGTCGACTATATGCCCTACTGGAGGGATCACAATATTTAAATGATAAGTTTTTCGACATCTAGTGTCGACTCGTGAAAGCGTTCACGTACGAAAATGTTAGCAACTTTGCCGACAGGTATGTAAAGCAGTTACATAGTCGATTCTTTAATAATTATAGCCAACCTAACAGTTGGCAAGTATAAAATTTCGAATCGCCTGCAGTAAAGTACGCAAGAGGTTGTACAATAGCAAACAAACACTGAGAATCACCCGACAGCTGTTTCGTCCTTTTGGGACTCATCGGGAGTGAGAGAACTCGAGTGTAAGTTCACTATTGTACAAACGCGCGCTGTCGACTATATGCCCTACTGGAGGGATCACAATATTTAAATGATAAGTTTTTCGACATCTAGTGTCGACTCGTGAAAGCGTTCACGTACGAAAATGTTAGCAACTTTGCCGACAGGTATGTAAAGCAGTTACATAGTCGATTCTTTAATAATTATAGCCAACCTAACAGTTGGCAAGTATAAAATTTCGAATCGCCTGCAGTAAAGTACGCAAGAGGTTGTACAATAGCAAACAAACACTGAGAATCACCCGACAGCTGTTTCGTCCTTTTGGGACTCATCGGGAGTGAGAGAACTCGAGTGTAAGTTCACTATTGTACAAACGCGCGCTGTCGACTATATGCCCTACTGGAGGGATCACAATATTTAAATGATAAGTTTTTCGACATCTAGTGTCGACTCGTGAAAGCGTTCACGTACGAAAATGTTAGCAACTTTGCCGACAGGTATGTAAAGCAGTTACATAGTCGATTCTTTAATAATTATAGCCAACCTAACAGTTGGCAAGTATAAAATTTCGAATCGCCTGCAGTAAAGTACGCAAGAGGTTGTACAATAGCAAACAAACACTGAGAATCACCCGACAGCTGTTTCGTCCTTTTGGGACTCATCGGGAGTGAGAGAACTCGAGTGTAAGTTCACTATTGTACAAACGCGCGCTGTCGACTATATGCCCTACTGGAGGGATCACAATATTTAAATGATAAGTTTTTCGACATCTAGTGTCGACTCGTGAAAGCGTTCACGTACGAAAATGTTAGCAACTTTGCCGACAGGTATGTAAAGCAGTTACATAGTCGATTCTTTAATAATTATAGCCAACCTAACAGTTGGCAAGTATAAAAATTTCGAATCGCCTGCAGTAAAGTACGCAAGAGGTTGTACAATAGCAAACAAACACTGAGAATCACCCGACAGCTGTTTCGTCCTTTTGGGACTCATCGGGAGTGAGAGAACTCGAGTGTAAGTTCACTATTGTACAAACGCGCGCTGTCGACTATATGCCCTACTGGAGGGATCACAATATTTAAATGATAAGTTTTTCGACATCTAGTGTCGACTCGTGAAAGCGTTCACGTACGAAAATGTTAGCAACTTTGCCGACAGGTATGTAAAGCAGTTACATAGTCGATTCTTTAATAATTATAGCCAACCTAACAGTTGGCAAGTATAAAAATTTCGAATCGCCTGCAGTAAAGTACGCAAGAGGTTGTACAATAGCAAACAAACACTGAGAATCACCCGACAGCTGTTTCGTCCTTTTGGGACTCATCGGGAGTGAGAGAACTCGAGTGTAAGTTCACTATTGTACAAACGCGCGCTGTCGACTATATGCCCTACTGGAGGGATCACAATATTTAAATGATAAGTTTTTCGACATCTAGTGTCGACTCGTGAAAGCGTTCACGTACGAAAATGTTAGCAACTTTGCCGACAGGTATGTAAAGCAGTTACATAGTCGATTCTTTAATAATTATAGCCAACCTAACAGTTGGCAAGTATAAAAATTTCGAATCGCCTGCAGTAAAGTACGCAAGAGGTTGTACAATAGCAAACAAACACTGAGAATCACCCGACAGCTGTTTCGTCCTTTTGGGACTCATCGGGAGTGAGAGAACTCGAGTGTAAGTTCACTATTGTACAAACGCGCGCTGTCGACTATATGCCCTACTGGAGGGATCACAATATTTAAATGATAAGTTTTTCGACATCTAGTGTCGACTCGTGAAAGCGTTCACGTACGAAAATGTTAGCAACTTTGCCGACAGGTATGTAAAGCAGTTACATAGTCGATTCTTTAATAATTATAGCCAACCTAACAGTTGGCAAGTATAAAAATTTCGAATCGCCTGCAGTAAAGTACGCAAGAGGTTGTACAATAGCAAACAAACACTGAGAATCACCAGACAGCTGTTTCGTCCTTTTGGGACTCATCGGCATGGCTACAGAAATTTCATTGAAAGGCCATATCTTAGTGTGTGACAAGTCTTCAACAACAGAAATGTTTAGTTCTCTAGATGGATATGGATACAGATATAAATTTGAATATTGAAGAAATTCCTTACCTATAATATACAGGGTATCCAGAAACTCTCCTGACAAACGAAGGCCGAAGATCCTCAGATAATTTTAAGAGAATTTAACCCAATTCACCTAGTCCCTTCCTAAGGGAGCTAGAGCTCTTTGATGATGGCGCCTTGTAAATAGTTTTTGTTAAATACCCCCAGAACGCTTCTACTTAGAAAAGCAAAAACTGGTATGCTTGTTTAGCCTTCAGAGATGAATCGATTCCATCAATAGCAAATTTCTAGTACCGGTCGTAGGCGTCCATTTTGAGTAGGTCAACGGTTATTTTAACGCATAACTTTTTTGTCTTTAACTTTTAAGCATTTGTGACACTAGATTATTACATTTTCAGGTATTCTAGTACTAAAAGGTACTCTTATTTAAGTCATTAGGATACACCGTTTTCTAGAAAAATGGATTTAAAAAGTTTTTTGTCATTAAAGTTAAATTTATATTTTTTGCACTAGTTGGCTCTAAACTGCCAACAAAAGTAAAACCTACGTTTTTCATTGTCAAATTGTTGTCAGTTTGCGAAGTTTCTTTTATTTTTACTTTACCAGTAGCCATCTTCAAAGAGCTCTAGCTCCCTTAGGATGCATTTTCGGACTAGGTGAATTGGGTTAAATTGTCTTAAAATTATCTGAGGAATCTCCGGTCTTCGTTTGTCAGGAGAGTTTCTCAACACCCTGTATATTTTATTATTATAGCTTGTAGCTATGTTATGTATTTCAATAACGTTATCACTATTAAAAGTTAAACAGTAGCTATCAGCTTTACTGTGACTAACTGTTATTAATATTGTGTTATGAAAATTAAGTTTGGAAAACTGAGTTTGCCATTTTACTGTTTGACCGTATATCAAACGACCCCTCTTAAATGCTCAATAGTTAATTTTAAATGTTCAAGCGGAAAAAAAGGTGTTGAAATTAACAAATCTTTTTTTATAAGTCGACGGTGAATTTGCTGCAGAGGATTAGTTGGCGCTCTTATTAAAGACTTTAGCTGTCCAAGATAATTTTCAAAGGGAAAGGCCGAAAAATTGTCCAATTTACCAAATAATTTCACATCATCACAAATATGCGATAATAAATGAACATTGTAGACCATAAATTGTAAAGTCTTTGAATGTGTAATGAAAATATTGATAATATTTTTTACACAAATAACCCAAACTTCTTTAAATTTTTTTCCGATGTTAATATACAAATTGAAAAATGAAATGCCAGAAAATTTTCATATACTGCTATATCTAAAACATCTTGTAAGACCAATGGCCCTAAGTAAATTAAGAAGGTTCTGAATTCAGTGGCTTTCCAATAACTTAACTCCTCAAGAGATCGAGGTTTCCGATTAAATTCTTGCGGTATCATTTTTTAAAACTACATAAAATTTCAGTGATAATATTTATTTTTCTGTGTGGCAGTCTAACATTTAAAGCGCCCCAGATCCAAGTGTGAAGCAATTTTCGAACAATTCCTAAACAAGTAGTGTGCATATAGTCGATTGGAAACGTCTCAACGAAATCAATAGGTAATCTAGCAAGTGGACTTTCGGAAATATGATGGTCATCATCAAGTTGCTGTCGAAAGGATTCGTTTGTACGTTTTGGATAAGTTAAACCGTCCATCACAACCTTGTTTTTTAATATTCCCCATGTATAATACATCTATTGCAAGAAGAATAATCTGTGTGAGATTTGGTACATTTTACATAGGCTCGCGCCGGAGCGTCACAAATAAAACTTTCCACTTTTGCTTTGTAACTCTTCCCTCCTGCAGTATCAAAATCGTTTTCTAGTAGCATGCTTAACTCTTGAATAAACGGGTTTAGAAACAAATATAAAGACTTTGTTTTATGTATGAATATAGGATCCATTATTATATTGGTTATTTATATATATACAGGCTGTTTCACGACGAGGTTACACTATCTATATATTGGAAACTACTGATACGATTTCTATAAAAATTTGCATAGATGGATAACAAGTTATGGCAAATTTATGGAAAATATTTTGACAGACGTGCCACTTCTGGTTATACCGGAAGTAAACAGTAACTTTGTTATTTTAAATAGAACGCTCGGTATATTATTAACTTTTCGGATTCTACGTTCGATTTTAATGTCACTTTGTGAAGAATGTTCTATACCTAGAAGTTATACTTTTCGAGATATTCATTTTTAATGGAAAATTGACAGGTGCCGACCTAAAGATTAAAAATTCTGTGTGAACATCCCCAACACCAAATAAAAATTATCTTGTAGGGTTAATTAGTAGGAAGATCGAGGTACTTGGTGACAAGTCGAAAACTGCTTTTTTATTATACATGGTTCTTAAAAAGTGATGAAAAGTTCAACTTTAGAAATGTCAAATATCTTCATTTTTTTAAATGAAACTACCATATTTTTATTCATTCATGTAATTCTACGGGAAAAAACAAGAGGAGTTTATGTTCACTTCCCTATAACCAAACTTAAACGTTTTTGAGATATTAACATGTATTTAAAAATTTTAATTATTTCTGCCGTATTGTTGCTTATTATAAGTAGGCCGTGTTTTTGTATGTATGTAATTTCACATACGTAAATTACAACAACTTATAACAAGTGATCAAAATTACGTCCGTGAACCTTCAAGCATTTATGAACCCTTCATATTACACCTTCGTTTGTTGCACGCCTGATCATTGTTGCAGGGAGAGAATTAAATGCAAATTCTGTTCAAAATATAGCGATTTTTCGAAACATTCTCATTAAAATCTCTAAGGGATTTTCTGTAAGCATTGTCTAGCTGTGTAGGAATATCAACATTTCCTACGGTTGCAAAATTTACCGAGCATTTCATGTGTTCTGCAGACGAAGCATGTTTTTTTATTTCCTCTTTTAAATGTTTTAAATCTCTTACACCGGATTTGCACTATAGCGAGTCTGACGAGTCTTTAGAAAATAATAAATATAAATAATAAACTAACAAAACAGTAAAATACATTTGATACTTCACAACCACATATCCAGTTAGCTAAATCGTACATTACCTTGCGAAAGTTTCGATGAACATCTTCATTTTTGTCTTTGCTAGTTTGTCGTAAACTTAATTCTGGCAAAGGACGACCATTTGCCTTAAACTCAACTAGTTTTGTAAAATTAAGTTTGTTAGCACTTTTTAGTTGTTTAATTTTCTGCACTACCGACATTTTCGATAATAGTATTTTTACAAAACAACACAACAACAGTAAAACATATCAATATAAATTCTTAAATTGATTTAAAAAACGCGAAAATCAAATCACAAATCGAGCGTAGTTGTACACCCTATACGAAGTCAACGTAAACTGCGGGACTCGGCTCATGATTCGGGCGCTGTACGTTTTTCGAGTTTTTCCAGGTAGATCTAATCCAATGAGGACAATTCGCACCGCCAGCCCAAGGTTGAAGAGGATGAATTACGAACGCCGGCCGATAAATTTTAAGTTATTGTACTTGCGACTTAATTACCTATTTTAATAAAACACGTAATAATGAATATTTTTTATATTGTCAAAATTTTTGGGAGGTCATTGACTAAATGACCATATGGACAAGCCGCCACTGAGTTTCCGTGTCTAAATTTGAACATTCTTCAGCTCTCATTACTTTTAATAAAGCTTTCTCAACATTATCTACCAAATAACAAACAATAAGTGCACAGGATAAACCAAATGGCAGCTATTATTTTAATTCTTTGTATATGTAATTGAAATACATGTTGCATAAAAAATCCTTGATATTGGATAAGAATTCCAAGTATTCGTTTCGATCCTTTTTGTAAAAAACCGAAAATTGATACAATTAATTTTGCCGCATAGATAACACTATCTCGCAACATAAAAACCCCTTTAAAAGAGCGAACGTGATGCTAAGAACGGCACTTGAGTCGATTCCTAGACCAAATAACCTTCCGAAAACAATCCGAACCGTAATCCGCAAACCGAACCTTAAACTCTAAACATAAGCTAGCCGCTCTTTTATCTTCTGGCGTCTGCAAAATCTCGGTGATTCAATTCGTTTGCGATCGAGAAACAGAGCCATTCTTTTTACTAACCAAAGACCACTTCAAAGACTGATACGACTTCGGTACGTGTTGTGGCAAAATATTACTAACCGCTGTGTATATACTTGAAACAAAACCGACGCATTAAACCGCTTTAAACACCATCCCTTACATGCAACCCCAAAGTCGCCGATTGCTTCGGTAACGGAGGGGTCCGATACTAAACCCGTTCTGGTCCTAACCGATATAACACCAACAAACTTCTCCTGTCTAAAGTGTGGCCGATCACTCGGTAACACCGTATAGATAATCCGCTTTGCTTATAGGCGACGTCAACCACCGAGAAACATTAACCTGTACGACTCCGACACCCCATCTTCGTGTTAAAACGGTGGAAACCCCTTTTAGGGTAGCTGAGGATTCGGTAACACCTAAAAGAAGGTGCATTCTTAACCGCTGGCTAGAACAATCCAACATAACTAACACCGGGTCGAAAGCCACATCGGGTGCACCAAAATCGTTAGCACACCAGGCTCCGACACATTAATAAGACACGCAGAAAGCCGCAAATAAACACCGTTGTACCGTCTCAATTAAGGGCGAACCTTACCGGATCGAAGATTAACCTAAAACAGCAATTGTGGTTTTACACCAAACACACCGATATTTACACCCCGTACCTGTTTCAGAGATTACACAGACACCCCAAATTAAGGACCGCTCCGTCCGCAAACTCCGTTACAAAATCCGTTATACCGCTACAAAACGTTCCCACCCGAAAGTGACAGCGAGGCCGTGTCTCCACTACCGCCACTTTCAACCGAAGAACGGCGCGTAATTTGAATTCGTTAACCTACTGTAAATATTCACATCAATTGTAAAAATAATCGAAAGAACATTGTAAATAATTCAAAATACCGATAAAACAAACCCTGGGTTATTTAATCTCGCTGTGTTGTGTTGCAAATATAAATTTTGTTTCGTTCCGCCCATTCGTATCTTTCTGCAACCGAAGCAGGGGCTCGAAGGGGTAGAGCGTTCAGTGTCTTTATATAAGTATACCCATCAAGAAAAGGAGGCCAATATGCGTTGTTTTTATTGGGGGTTAACCAAGTTTCAAGAACTACACCCACTTCCTCTGTTTCAAATTCCACAACTTTATACATTATCTGAATAAAATAGGTACTCATTTTTAATCAACTGCATACGCACGCACGCTTTCAATAACCTAAAAATCTTTGCACTTACCAATTTAACACCACTGCACAACTGATGTAAAATGAATATGGTAAAGCCGTAAAGCGCGAATGACCCATTCTACACCTTGCGAGCAAGCGAGTTTGATGTGTTTAGAAATGGAATTTAAAGTGAAAGAATTAAAACCCAATTACTAAATTATGAAATTGATACAAAAGGATTTAAAAAAATGCTTGCTGGTTGAACTTCTGCGATTAATCCAAAATAATCTGGTTTTCAACAACGATAAAACTGCTGAAAATGTGCAAGATAATAATATTAATATGAAAAATGAGACAGTTGAATTATCAAAACTGTGTGACGAATGATCAAATATGAAGATGAAAATTGATGACCAAGTGAAACAAATAAACATGTTAAATCTTAAATGTGAACAATTACAAAGTGAACTAAAAGTGTTAAGGAAATGTCATTCAAAATTGATGGGAAACCGCTTCAAGGTAATTTAGAATTTAAAACTAAGTGTAGTGCTAAAGCGAATATACTTGTTCTTGCCGATGGTCACGGACGCTGCCTTAGCGAGATATTGCAAAAATTTAATGATAACAAATATAATATCACGGTATTATTTAAACAAAATGCAAACTATGAACAAGTAATTAACTCACGTTATTATGTCGTAATTTTTTTTAACTATGACGTCTTTTGACGAGTAATCACTTACAATTAACGTCAGATTCACGTCATGCTGTTTAGCTGGGTATGTCCGACATATCTGTTCCAGGTCCATCAACTCAACAGTTACATTTCACTAAAGAAGACTTGCACCAAGGCATTTCCCTTTACGTCGAAAGCCACGACAATTCTACAATTAATATTATTTTAGTAAATAATTATTATTACAAGACTATGTGTTTTGTTATTGTTTTTCTGTTCTGTTGTTCTGTCGTTTATGTTTTTGTAAACTTTAGTGGTACCTACATATATACTTAATTTGTTTTTATAATTGAATCTCAAATTAATTTTGCCCATGTTTAACCTAGCACGTAAAATTTTTCTTTTATGGTTCAAGACATTGTGTATGAAAAACCACAATTTAAAAAGGAGTTATCTCTTGATTTTATTTTAGTTGTCATTTTTATCAAACTAAAAACACCATATTACTATTAATAAACAATCTTAGGTCATCCACACACAAATACTGAAAAGAAACCTATTAGTAATACGAATTAGTAAACAGTCACTTCCTATGTAATTATATAAAACGTCACCCATGGAGCTAATGATATCGTACGAATTTGTAATTCCTAGAAATCAGTTAGTTACTAGTCACAAGCAGACACACATGTTAGGTCACCAGGCAGTTTCAATTTTAATTTTCCAAGATAAACAATCAAAAACAACCTGTTCTTAATAAAGGAAGTTCCAACTTGTTTATTTTCTTTTCAGTAGCTCTGTATGAACAGTACAATTTTTACGAAGTTGAAAAATCGATTAGGCTTTTCAATAATAATTGGAGCTTACTTAATAATGACCAATAACATAATTAGATTTTGTAACAAATATAAGCATAATAAGCATTTCAAAGTTGTGCTTGATGAGTTTGACACTTTACATATGGGTTTTGCATATTTTTATTAAATTAATAGCAAAATTCATACATATTATCTGAATCACGAAAGATGAGCCTTACGTCATCACTGTTCAAAACTATCAAACACACACGTTCAATATCGAGTATGTTCTGTTTTACAAACAAAACAAAGATAAATGATTATGAAAACGTGAGAAAGAGATAAAAATAATTCCCCTCTTTATTTTTTTACGAATTTTGACTTCAGTTGTATTTTTAATTAATAATCTCTGTTTTACCGACCTTTTGTTCGACAATTACAACGATCATAACCTGTCATTTTACTTATATTAATTGCTTTCGATTATCCTGTGTTTTGTTATTAGTTAAAGATATTCGTAAATATTTATTTCAAATTTACATTGAAGTCAATTGTACTACGTAACATCTTCAGATGAAAACTACCGTAGATGCGATAATTTGACTGCAATGTGAATTGTTTTTGTTAATATTTTTAAAGTAAACTCCAATAATAATAAATAAATAGTTGTGTTTCCATATTTTATCTCTTAAATCGCTTTTAGTAAATTAAAAATTTCTGACCTAGAAGTTACAGTTTGTAAATTTTGATAATTAGACTATGATTATTACTGTCAATAGAATCGTTATCGTTTTTGATTTGACTTTTAGATATTTTGTGTTTTAATTGTAAAACAACATGTATTTTTGTACTAATTTATTCCGACCCACTTGCACACGCACACACAAAAAACATAGGTTCACGCTACAACATAACCAAATTTCCCCCTTTTTCTTTTTTCGTGTATAACATAGGGCGCCATCTATACATATCATAACATATGTTTATAATTGTGAACTGTAACATTTAACAGCCCCTCTCAATTGAAATGTCTTAAACTAAATATTTAAACTAAGCACATTTCTATTGCTCAACGAACACAAACATAAATTCTTAATACAAAATAAAGTTTTCAAAATTTAAATCAATCACTCAACAAATGTTTTCTTAATGCTAAGAATTTTTCTTTACAAAGTGGTTTAGTTAAAATGTCAGCATAATTATTGGTAGAACTAACATGTTGAATAACAATCTCTTTCTTTAACCAAAGATCTTTAATAAAATGGTATTTTATGTCTATGTGTTTACTTCGCTTAGAGTTCTCAAAAGTTTTGATTACTGAAATTGTACTGAGATTGTCTATTTTTAGAACAACAGGTTTTTTCTCACCAAATTCAGAACAAACGCCCTTTAAGTTAACGATTTCTTGAGCGGCTGCTCCTGCAGATATGTACTCCGCCTCCATAGAAGAAAGAGCTACACAACTCTGTTTTCTGGAATGCCATGCTATCAGATTCTTGGCGTGAAAACCTACAAATCCACTAACACTTCTCCGAGTTTGTCTGTCGCCTCCCAATCTGCGTCACACATAGTTTCTAAACCGCAATCACCTTTCGTATATGTTAACCCATAATTTTAGTTCCACTTAAATATCTTAATATGCGTTTACCAGCTTTCCACGCGTTAACGGTAGGTTTATCTAAAATTCTACTCAAGAATGAAACACTGTAAGAGATATCTGGGCGCGAAATGATTGACAAATACATAAGACTACATATCAATCGTCTATAAGGCACATCATTCACTACTTCTTCATTACTGTCTATTTGAAAGTTCACTTCCATAGGAGTAGCTATTTCTCGACATTCTTCCATACCGAATTCTTTTTAATAAACGTGATATCATTTTAGTTTGAGTAATTTTAAGTCCTGTTTGCATTCGAGTTATTTCCATTCCGAGAAAGTTTGAAACATTGTTTATATTTTTCACTTTAAAATGATTATGTAAGTTTTGAACTAATTTATTAACTTCTTCTTCAGGCCCGGTCAATAAAGCATCGTCAACAAATAAAACTAAGTAAACTTGATTTTTGAGTATAAACAATAATCGTATTCAGATCTTCTAAAACTTAGATTTAACATAACTTCGTTGAATTTTATATTCCAACATTTTGGCGCATATCTTAATCCATATAAAGCACGATTAAGTTTTAAATACTGCGTGCATTTGTTTTCAATCCTTCAGGTGTTTTAATGTAGATGTCATTGTCTAGTAATCCGTTTAGAAAAGCGGTCGGGACATCTATTTGTTTTAATTTCCAGTCATTTTGTATAGATACGGATAATAAAATTCGTATTGTTGTTAATCTGCATACCGGCGCATAACTATATTCTTCTCCGCTGTTAGGAACTTGAAATCCTTTGGCAACTAGTCTCGCTTTTCTAGTTCCGTCCTCTTTTATTTTAAAGATCCATTTTGTTTCGATAGCTTCATGACTATTAGGTAAATCAGTTGGAGTCCATGTCTGTAACTTTTCATGGGCTTCTAGTTCGTTATTTATTGCTTGTTGCCATTCTTTAGTTTTGCATGCTTCTTCGTATGTTTTGGTTCTTCTGTGGAAGAAAGTAAACAATAAGCGGCATACATCTCATAGTCATCGAGATGCTTAGGTTTTACTATATTTCTGCCTGATCTTGACGTTCGTATGTTCGGTAAAGGATCTTCAGATTCATCTGAGCTTTCGTCAATTTCTTCATGTTCTTCATTTTCTCTAATTTCAGTTTCTATTCTGTTTTCCGCGTTACAATTTTTATTTCTTCAGTTTCTTGTTTTTCTTTAAATTCCATAACTCGTTCATCAAAACGTACATCTCTACTTTTTATAATTGTCCTTTCATTAGGTAAATACAACCTATATCCGCCCCCGCAATATCCAATAAATACTGCTTTCTTTGCCTTTGGTTCTAACTTGTTTCCTTTTGGTAGTATAGTATACCACGCGCGACATCCAAAAATTCTTAATTTCCCGAGGTCATTTCTTCCGTGCCATACATGTGAAGGTGTTTGCCCTCTCGGTAAAACTGAAGTCGGGGTTCTATTCAACTCATAAGCAGAACATTTTACGGCTTCTCCCCAAAGGTATTTTGGTATATTTGAATCGATTATTTTTGTTCGTATCATGTTTAACAAAGTACGATTCATTCTTTCACTCTTCCCGTTCATCTGTGGGCTGTAAGGCATTGTATATTCTAAATTAATACCGTTTTGTTTACAAAATCCTTTAAAATCTTTTAAATTTCCTTCTGCTTCACTTTTTATTTTTCAATACTTTAACTACTAAAAGTGAGAGTAGTCATCTAAGATGACTTGAAAGTATTTGCCATCTTCGTTTGTACATGGATTTATTGGTCCACATATATCACTATGAATTAATTCTCCGATTCCTTTTGAACATCGTTGACTTGCTGAAAATGACGACCTCGTTGCTTTTCCTTCTGCACACGTTGAACATATATTTTGCTTATTTATTTTTAATCCTAGTTGAAGAAGCGCATCTTTTCCAGCATGCCCCAATCTTCGGTGCCAGGTATTTTCATCCAATGACACATTACATGCTTCTTCTTTTGTGCAGATTTCATCTAGAGATAGTATATATAAACCGTTTTTAATGTTGCAAGTTAATTCAAAATTATTGCCAATTATTTTTGTTTCATGCTGTTTCACAACAATTTTGTGACCTTTTGAAGTCATTTTGGATGCAGAAATCAAATTATGTTTAATATCGTGTACTATTAGGGCCTCTATACATATAATTTGCCCTTGACATTTACCTTTAAGAATTCCTATTTTATTCGTTGTTAAAATTTCTCCATTTGCTAAATGTATAGATAAAGGGTTTTGTAATGTTTTAACATCACTCATATATTTTTCAAGACTATCTTTGACAAAGTGGTTACTAGCCCCTGAATCTATTATAAAATTAGTGTTACCTTGAGTTTCCTCACATACATTTGCTGCATACAGCATAACGGGTTCCTCTGCGACGTTAGCTTGTTGATGTGGTCTTCGATAACCTCTGCTACCTCTTCTTCTACTTCGAATACCTCGATTATTTCTGTAATTGTAACTCTGCGAACCTCTGTAATTACCTTGCGGAGCAACAAAATTTCCTCTAGGACATTGGGCTTGAAAATGAAATTGGCTCCCACATGTGTAACAATTTTTACTATTTATAGCATTAAAACTTACTTCATTATTTTTATCTGACTTATTTTCATCTTTTAAATGAAGTTTTATTTCTTCATCTAAAAGTCTAGCTTTTACAAAATCTACGGTTACTTCTGTAATTGTTTCAAGTGCTGTTATTACTGCATCAAACTGTGGTGGTAACGACAAAAGTAAATGACAAACTTTGTCACTGGTATTTATATCAGACCCTAAATCCTTTAATTCCCTAATTATAGTTTCGAATTTAAGGAAATGGTCTTCTAGTTTCTCATTTACTCCAGACTTTAAATTTAATAATTTTCTCCATAATGACAATTTTGTAAAAGAGCTTCTTCTATTAAAAACATTTTTAGTGCTCCTACCTGTTCTTTCGCTGTTTTGCAATCCTTGATTATATCCAAATGTTTGTCCGTAATACCCTGTACTATTATTGCTTTTGCTTTAGCATCAACCTTCTCAAAACTTCTTCTCAATTCAGCTGTAGCGGATTCATCGGGTGGGTCTTCTAAGGCTCGTTCACATTGTTTCTTCTTAAGTATTGTTTCAATTCGAAATTGCCAGTTATTAAAATTGTTGGCTTCTAAAATAGGTACTAGAAAATTATTAGTTCCCGCCATTACGTTTTCGTTTATTAAGTTAGGTTTGCCGAACTTTCTTTTAATAATCACTAATCACTATTTGTTTATATTGCACAGAAATTATCTGGGCCCATAACCTTTTAGATATTTTGTGTTTTAATTGTAAAACAACATGTATTTTTGTACTAATTTATTCCGACCCACTTGCACACGCACACACAAAAAACATAGGTTCACGCTACAACATAACCAAATTTCCCCCTTTTTCTTTTTTCGTGTATAACATAGGGCGCCATCTATACATATCATAACATATGTTTATAATTGTGAACTGTAACATTTAACAGTTTTTAATATTAAATCATACGCATTTGCTTGATTACGTAAGGCTCATCTTTCCTGATTCAGATAGTACTTCATATAATTGCTTGATAGTGTTCTTTTTTTCGTCCATATCTTTATTATTATAAAATCAAAATCCATCTAGTAAGTGTAACCTATGAAATCAGTTTTGAACTGTCAAATGTCAGCAATTGTAGTGGAAGTATTTTTATGAACGTGTAGTTTATACGACAGTGGCTACTTTCGGACCGATTGTTAGTCAGACTCGTGTTTTAACCTTTTCGCAATGTAGTCTTGAAATCTCTAACTTTCCAACTTTTACAAGGTTCAAAACCTGTATGTTACTAACTAATTGTGAATAAACATTGTAAATGAAACCACTCTGTAATGTTGGTTGTCTACCTACCTTTTACTTGTTTTCACGGATATATAAAAACGGCAACGCTGTGGAGTAAAATTTTTCGGTAAAGGAGATGGCAACATCTTCCAGTAGTAGTCTTCTGTAAGCATTCATATAAAAATTATGGACGCGTTTAGCGTGCAAATGTGTTATGCGAAAATTCTAGTAAAATAAAACGTTTGTAAGGTTAAAACGAGTTTCAACAAAATACCCTATAAATAAAAGAAAATTTCGTGTACAAACATCATTTCTACACAATATTGGCACTCCTGTTTAAATACGATAATTTCATCCGTTTCCGAGAACAACGCAGTTGAACAATATTCGTAGTGTCATAAGGAGATTTCAAATATTATTTCATTTATTAAGGGTACGTTTTGGTCTGTCAGATAATTATGCTTCTCTGTAGATATTGATAAGAATTGATACATTTACAGCAAAATTATTAACAAAAATAAAGAAAAAAATTCAAACGCCTTGTATCTTTTTCACAGCAATATTTTATTAAGGCATATTGTGTCTTATTGTCATATTTTGGTTATTTAGACTGTAAATGTATCAATTCTTATCAAAATCTACAGAAAAGCATAATTATCTGACAGTCCAAAACGTACCCCTTAATAATGAAGTAATATTTGAAATTCTCTTCTGACACTACGAATTATTCAACTGGGTTTTTCTCGGAAACAAATTTTATCGTATTCAGGAGTACCAATATTGTGTATAAATGATGTTTACGTCATATTCTCTAATCAAAATCACAAAAAGTTTTCTCAAAAAAGTTACCAGTCGATTTCATCATCAGGAATCATTTACGTAGCGCCCACTAAAACAAATTGTAAAATAGTACATAAAATAATGTTCTTGGTCTAAAGTTATGCCTCTCTGCCGATTTTGATAAGAATTGATAAATTTTCGGTATCTTTGTTAATAATAATGAGTCTGAAATTACTTCGTTTTCTTTTTAGTATTTACGTAGAAGTTAAAAAAAGCCGCTTCTAGGTTTAAAAATAAAAAATGGCATTTTTCTTTTAAAGAAAGCAAAAATATAGTTTCTTTATTTTTTAAAATCTTTTATATCTTTCGTCTTTCAGTGTTAAAATAAAAAGGTTTTTGGATATCTTTCGATTAAGAAACCATTTCCAATTTTAAAAATAAAAAATGGCTTTTGAATTTTTGTATTTTTAAGTATGAAAAAATTCATTCGGTGTTATTTTTTATGGCTAATATTCTGAAAAAGCAGTTTGTAGTTTTTTCCACATTTTAAGAATGAAAAAAATAAAATTTATACTTTTTATGATATTTAAGAGTTGAAAATAAATTTTCGTTTTTTGTTGCTTACAATTGCAAAAAATAAGGTGTAATGGGTATTTTTTATGTAAGAAAAGGTGGCTAACTTTTTTGTGCTTTTGTTTTTAATATGAAAAGGGGTTTTTCTCTTTTCACTGTTTGATTCTGCACTTATGTTTTGTATACAATTTTATATTTAGACTAAGTTTTTTCTTTTACTACTGTTAGTAGAACGGCAGCACCTCGACCTTCAAAGTTGCCCTGAGGGTACTCTCACTTTGAATGACGTCATCTGTGACCTCGCCTTGTACGTGTATGAGGTGATTTTTGAATGACGTCATCTGTGACCTCGCCTTGTACGTGTATGAGGTGATTTTTGAATGACGTCATCTGTGACCTCGCCGTTAACGTGTACTAGGTCTTTTGGAAATTTTTTTGCCGACGTCAATGCCGGCAGGGATTTTTGGGGAAATTTTAATTAACGCCACTTTGGCATAATGACGTACGTCTTACCTTGAAATAAAATAGTGCAATAAAGATAAAAATATATATTTGTCTCTCTCATTTACATACATATTACATTCAATACTACAATACATGAAAATATTAAGCAAACGTTGGATCACATGGACATCTTCTTCTTCATCTGCTCGCGATGGAGATGTGGTACTGCTGCATCCTTCTTCAACGCACATATTTCCCAACGGTCTTCATCTTCTGTAAATCGAAAAGAAATTAAAATAAACACTAAATGTAATAAATTGAATGGAAATTTTTAAATATTTAATAATGAATCATAAAAAATCATAACTTAGCGCTGTAAAAATTAAAAAATACACAACGGAAAACAATATGGCGGAATTAAAACTTATCTAATGAAATGAATTGATTAATAATTAAGTTGCGACATCTAGTGCCGCCTCATACTATCATTCGAAATGTAAAATAAAATGATTAAGATTGTTGTTTATTAAAGAAGTAATCTTACAATCCAAAAATTAATGTTATAAAACTAAAAAATTTAAATAAAAATATTGAGACGTATGTTAAATAATTAATCACGATATAAAAAATTAGCGCTGTAACACTAAAAATGTTCAAATTCAAACAACAAAAGTGGTGGAATTATAAGAAAGAAATTTGTAAAGTGTAAATTATAAAATAAAGTAAATAAAAAAACTACAAGTTCTTGGTTGATAAAATGAATTTTGAAACTGATTAAGAAAAATTAGATGTTGAATACGATAATGTGTTTGAACAACATCAAAATTACAACATCATGCAAAGGTAATATTAAAATCAAAAATTAACGACACGCAAAATAAAAAAATAATCAACGCCAAACAAGCAGAATTAAAAGGAATTACATCATGCATTACAGAATAACGTTTATAACACGGTTCATAGATTAAAAAAACAAATTTTGTAACGTAAAATCGAAACTTAGCGCTGCAAAGATAAAAATACTCAACGTTAAAATCAAAATGGTTGATTTAAAACAAACACAAATAAAAATTTTAAATTAAGAAACTAATATTTAAAAATAATAAAGCAGAGTTAAAAGGAGTTACTACAGCATGTATTACAAAATAACGTTTATAACACGGTTCATAGATTAAAAAAAAAAACAAATTTTATAAAAACTAATTTTGAACGGAAGTAAAACCATCCAGCGTAAAAAAAGTAAATACGCGGTCAAAACTAAACCAAAAATAATTAAAAACGTACTTACCCCTAGCAATACATACACGAGATCTGACACTACCGGTGGTTGAAAATAAACTGTAATATTGTAATTAGAAATCGTAATTAGCCCTAATCACGTCACGCGGTATTTTCCTTCGCTGTGCGAATGACGTGTACCTGCATACCGAAACGATTAAATAAATTTTCTATTGTCATATTGTTAAACGAATCTTAAAAATAATTCTAAATAGATAAAACTTTGAGAAAAATTGGAATACGTTAGCAATCTATAAGAATAATGTGCAAACGAAAAACTGCCGTGGTAAATTAAACGAATTTTAATAATTGTACAACTGCAATCTTTTTCAACATCACTCTGTAGCTCTAAACTAAACCAACAGTAAATTGGATGAACCATATAGATGAATAATAGATAAAACAAAAACTTATTTACAAAATTAAAAATTAAAAGTTATTTAAAAAATAAAGGAATAGTTTTTCAAAACAAAAATGTTAAAAATGCACTTTTCAACTATTGGAAATTTGTCGATGGCCATTAATCCACAAGGACTATTAATGTTTCGCTGGTGAAATTTTAACGACACTAATGAATAATTGACATTCCTCTGCTTTCAAAAATGCATAGTTTCTAGTGAATCATTGCAAATATTTAAAAATAATGTAAAATTTTAAGAAAAAACGTAAAAGATTTCATTCAGAATTTTGTTTAAAAGAAAACAATAAAGTACATTCGACAAACGAACCATCAACAACAAATGCGTGACATAAGAATTAAACATGTTCTAAAAATGATTTCGCGTTTCCGTTTACAAAATCGGAAAAACTAAACGTAAAATGTAAAAAGTTACTCAAACAAACTAAAACTGATGTAAAAATATGAAACAGGGTACAGCAATATTTTCAATTTAAACTTCTAAAATCTTCTTAAGAATACAAAATATAGATTTTATGTATTGATTGAAATACAATTTTGGAATAACAAATTGTTAGCCTTTATTGAAAATATAGCGAGAATAAACAAATTAATTCCTTATTTCTTAAATTGTTATTCAAGTAAAACATAAACCTTTAAACAAAATGATGTTAAAAAACCAATAGTTACACCTAACAACGGCTTTTTACTGCTTGACAAATACATTCGAATTTACAAATTCTTTTGTTGTTTAATACATACTTACAAATTTAATAATTTTTAGGGTATAGAACGTTAATGATCATTGATCTTAAGTAGGAAAACTACAGATTTTTATCTGAATTTCAAAATTTCTTATATTTTACGCCACAACTAAAAAAACTAGAATTAAATTTAACTAGAATTACTCAAAATATGCGTTAATTAGAATGCATCGATAAAATACCCAAATTACGTGACGTCACAAACTTAATTATCCAACAATCTTCACCATTCAATAAATTTAATTTACTAACTTCCAAAATCATTTATGAAACTCAAGGAACATTTAGTTTCTTTAATGTATATTCTACAAACATCAAAATCTCAAATCCAAAATTCCAAATTTATACTCTTTACCTAAAATACATAAAACCAACCATCCAATTAGACCAATAGTTAATTACAAATCTTCACCAACATACTTTATTTCTAAATTTCTATCCCGCGTTATATCAAAAGAAATTAATTTCAAACCATCTTATTCTATCAAAAATACAATTAAATTAGTAGAAATTTTATCTAAACCGAGAATCATTCTAAGGAAGAGTATAAGACGTTTACAAAAAAACATGTTATTATTACGGTAGTGGTTCTAACAAAAATCAAAAAGAAACATCACAACGATAACGCATAAGATTCTTTTGTAACATGTAGGCGAACACATAACAATGATGCTAAGTATCTCGAAATGTACACGTTTGACAAATGCAATTTATCACTTTGAAATTTTTGAATTATACATTAATCATCATAGTCTTCAAACTTTATTCACAATACAAGAGTTTATATTGAATAAAGTAAAAGATGTTAACTCACATAATCTGAACCTTGAATGATTCTGTAATGATGTTCAATCAGCTTCAGATGACGAATATAAAAATTTGAAGGAAGCAATTAAATATGTTTTAAGATATACTAAAAACTTATTGTTACACGACTTGTACTATACTTACTAATTTTCTAATTGATGAAATTAAAAATACGACTTCGTGAATAATCAAAATATACATATTTTATATTTATACTAACGTGAATGTAAATAAAGTATTTCCAATATAGATCATACGGGTCTTGTATGATCACATATAGTTAATTCTTAGCCCTGGGCAAGCTTACCCATATACACTATCTGCTAAACATAATTTCATGATGTATCGCATATGTAATTGATTTTGGGTAGTCAACAGTTACGTTGTGATTATATGATTTTTAACGTTAATGAATAGACTAAAATTTAAAAAAAAACACTGCATACACACTTAAACAACATTGACGAGGAGCTGATCATTTCAGCATCTTCGTCATTACCTTCCCAGGATTCTATTTCATGTAATGCCTTATTTATAAATAAATAAAAAGATTCGATTTTTAACCTTTGCAATAGGCCTGTATCACAATATTTATTCCTTCAAAAATTTTGTGTAAGTATATCATCTATATTTGGCGGAAAAGGTACAATAGGAAAACATCTTTATTTAAAACGTGCCAATGAAAAATGTAATTATAGACAATTCTTTTGTTAAACTACAATCTTTAATACTCTTTGAAGAAAATCAGATTCTGCACGTCTACACAATTAAATTAAAGATAATGGTGTACTTAATAAATTTTATTTTGCTTTATACAATGTTAAATAATAACAAAACTATTTACACTTTTGGTAAAATATTAACGTAAACAATAACAATAGTTACTATTATGTAATAATAATGATAATATTAATTTGTGAGATTTTCTAAAATTACAAAGAAAATAAATCAATTACCTAATGAGACCAAAAAACGTTATTAAAATAAATTTCTTAATACACCCTAAATTTTCTAATTAGAAACAAATATAACTGTGCTATCAAAAATGTAACTTTTAACTAAATTAGTCATACTAATTGTTTCAGCAATGCTATATAATACAGATATTCTATTTTAAAAAAGTTAGTTTTATTTTCATATTCAGCAAGAAGCAATGGTTCGACCAAAAATAACCAAGTCTATGAACGCATTAATTACTCGTTTATTAAAAAATCCTAGAATTCTAAATAAAGTGCTGTGTAAATTTGTTTCGTGTTTTAAACCTACAACCTCGTGGAATAATTATCAAACAAAATATTTAAAATTAATCACTTACAAATATATCACTAACCTTTTAAAAGCAAACGATAATAAATTGTTATTAAAATTGAAGCATGAAGAAACTGCCGAAGAGTTTCTTTTTAACGAACGGTCAAAATGGGACCAATTAGAAGATACATATATACAGTATAATCCGGAAACTAAAGAAGTTACAACTTTTATACTTCCATCTTTTATCAATAGTGATGACGAAGAAACCGACATCGATTTAGATACTGATGACGACGAAGATAATGGTAGCGATGACGATGAAAATAGTGAGGAAACAGATGACACAACAAAATCAAGACCGTCGATTTCGTATACCAAATCCAAACGATCAATATCAACTGCTCAACCGTTAACGCCTTTAAAAAAAATTAAAACTGGGAAAGAACACTTCCAAATATACTACCGACATTTCTTCAGAGTCCGAAACAGAAGCTGATAAAGTACTTCAACAAAATAACAAAGTTGTATTAAGTTATTTATTCGATAAAGATAATGAAAGCGTTTTCAAATTGTTACTCAACAAACTTGAAAAATGCTCAATTTGTTGGGAGATGAAACCATTAAAAGATTTCCATTATATCGTTGAATGTTCTCATTCTTTCTGCCACACTTGTATGAATACCTTAATATCCAATACGACAACACCTGGATGTGCTTGCGCTATTTGCAGAAAAATATTTTTAAGGGTGTGAAAATGTCATACGATACACGTTTCAAAGTATCGCATCAAATATATTTTAAGAACGATTAATTGTATATTATATCTCGTATTGTAAAACATATATAATGTATTTTATAAACAACAATATATTGTTTTAATATTATAATTTGCAATATTTACAGTATTGTATCTTGTAAATCGTTACTTATTTAATATTTATGCGGCTTAATGTATATATAACTTTATACACTATTATAAACTACAAAATGCAATCAAATATATAACTTTGAATATTAACATAATAGTTATTTACTATACAAGTACTACATTTGAGTGAGAAGTAATCCTACATTAAGTTTGAACTAGTCTAATTCAAAAACATAACCGATAATGAAATAAATAATAATAATAAATAAAAATATTCGCCATTTATCCCTCCAAAGGATCTGTAGCATAACGTTTAATTTTTCAAAATCTTTTGCAGAAAAAACATCTTTATTTGACGAAAAAAGATACAATTACAAACCATTGCATTTAACTAAAAATCCCTAAATTTTGTATTTACCGAATTAAACCTGAGTCATAGACTTCAAAGCGCGCATTTGTTGTTAATAGGGTATTTGACTACTATGTTCAAATTTTAAATATCAATTAAGTTTGGCGCAAAAACGCAGGTTAACTTCATGTTTCATTAAAAGGTATTTACACTAATATGGCTTCAATGTTACTTGAAGAATACAGCGGTGACGATAATGATTAAGAAGCTTTCTTATTTATATGTAAATTTTTACAAAATCAAACATAGTTGTAAAATATAATGGTTTTTTAATAATAAATAAAATTGTATAATTTTGTTAATTAAAAAAGATACTCGATAAAATCCAAGACTTCGATTATGCCTTCAGGCAACTCCTCTTCAAATTCCATTTCATCAGCGGCTATACTCGATGCCTCTTCTTCAGGGCTATCTATAAATTGAATTGCATAAATGTACAAACAAAAGAATATTGTTTATAGGTACCTTCAGATGAGATCGAAATGATTTCAATGACGCTTTCGTCATCTTCCGATTCACGCAAAGTTTGTCGATCCGCTTCACACCAAGGTAATTCGTCCTCGTATATACCCCTCGCATTAGGAGTACCAAATACATCTATGACAAATATACTGTTAACTTAATGATAACAAAATTATTATTTTACTAATGCAAGCAAAACCTTAAACATCTTACCCGAACTTTCCATACTTAAATTAATCGTCGAGTCGTCATAACTGTCTTCAAACAGTCGGCCTTCTAACACAGGAAGATGCTCGTCTTTGGAATGCATATTACCGAATACTATGCATTTAGACATTTCTCAAAACATTTATATAGCACTTCAGATATTTAAAAAATTTGAAAACGGCACAATGTTTAATTGTTAATGATGTACTAATTGTAGTAAGTATATGACCTTTTAATAGTAGAAATTGTGGTTAGTGAAGTTAACCTGCGTTTTTGCGCCAAACTTAATTGATATTTAAAATTTGAACATAGTAGTCAAATACCCTATTAACAACAAATGCGCGTTTTGAAGTCTATGACTCAGGTTTAATTCGGTAAATACAAAATTTAGGGATTTTTAGTTAAATGCAATGGTTTGTAATTGTATCTTTTTTTCGTCAAATAAAGATGTTTTTTCTGCAAAAGATTTTTGAAAAATTAGACGTTATGCTACAGATCCTTTGGAGGGATAAATGGCGAATATTTTTTATTTATTATTATTATTTATTTCATTATCGGTTATGTTTTTGAATTAGACTAGTTCAAACTTAATGTAGGATTACTTCTCACTCAAATGTAGTACTTGTATAGTAAATAACTATTATGTTAATATTCAAAGTTATATATTTGATTGCATTTTGTAGTTTATAATAGTGTATAAAGTTATATATACATTAAGCCGCATAAATATTAAATAAGTAACGATTTACAAGATACAATACTGTAAATATTGCAAATTATAATATTAAAACAATATATTGTTGTTTATAAAATACATTATATATGTTTTACAATACGAGATATAATATACAATTAATCGTTCTTAAAATATATTTGATGCGATACTTTGAAACGTGTATCGTATGACATTTTCACACCCTTAAAAAATATTTTTCTGCAAATAGCGCAAGCACATCCAGGTGTTGTCGTATTGGATATTAAGGTATTCATACAAGTGTGGCAGAAAGAATGAGAACATTCAACGATATAATGGAAATCTTTTAATGGTTTCATCTCCCAACAAATTGAGCATTTTTCAAGTTTGTTGAGTAACAATTTGAAAACGCTTTCATTATCTTTATCGAATAAATAACTTAATACAACTTTGTTATTTTGTTGAAGTACTTTATCAGCTTCTGTTTCGGACTCTGAAGAAATGTCGGTAGTATATTTGGAAGTGTTCTTTCCCAGTTTTAATTTTTTTTAAAGGCGTTAACGGTTGAGCAGTTGATATTGATCGTTTGGATTTGGTATACGAAATCGACGGTCTTGATTTTGTTGTGTCATCTGTTTCCTCACTATTTTCATCGTCATCGCTACCATTATCTTCGTCGTCATCAGTATCTAAATCGATGTCGGTTTCTTCGTCATCAGAGTAAGTAACATCTGTTGGTTTGTTTTAATAATAATCTTCATTTGAACACATTATTTAATTTTTTTATTCTTGGCGTATACATAATACAACTTAAGCGTTGCGCTCATGGACTGTAAGTAAGTGAAGTATCTTCACGCACGCTCCCTACTACTAACTATAACAAAGGATAATTACGCACAGTTAGGCAACACACATTGCTTTTACGCAATTATTAACAACATCAAGTGTGTTGAAACATATTCCAACTAATTGTTGTTTAACATTTAATAGTGGAAGGATTTAAACAAAATAATATCGTAAGATTCGACGACGACCGGGACGATGCCGTTTTCAGTCCGAATTTGGAAAGGCAGAGTGTAAGAAATTTGTAATTATAGTAATAATTAAAATACAATAAAGCTTAATTTTCAGCAAGACCTAAATGACGTACCGGAACGTCAAAACAATGTAAGTTAATTGAAATTATTATAAATATAACAAAAAGCATTATTTTCAGCAGAACGAAGATAGCCAAGCCCCCGCCGCCAGAAGAAAATATTAACGATGTAAGTTAATTAGCTTCTGCTATTTTATTCTATAAGTTAATTTAATTCTTATTATAGGTAGCACAGATGGAAGAAAAAGTAAGTAGTAGTTAGTTATTAATTACCATTTTTACTTAACTATAATTTTACAGATTAAAAGATATAAATAAATAAAAAGTTTGAAGACGCTCAGGGCGGCTGCGGTGGATGCAACGGGTGGATCAGCGCCGGCGGAGTCAGCGCCGGCGGTGTCAGTGAGGGAATAGGAAGAAGAGGGCGAGGGAGAAGAGGGAGAGGGAAAACAGTTCGTGGGGAAATGCGAGAGGCGGCGGTAATATTAATATTTTTCAATATTATTAAGTTTGTTTATATTTTATTGTTTGTTTTTATATTTTTATTTTTTTATATTTTAATATACAAATTAATATAAGTTGTGTTTTATTTAAGGCTTTCGTTTACAAAGTTCGTGTATTTTGTAAATGAAAACGATTTAGTACGTGTATTAAGCAGTTGATAATATAGAAATACCGGTCTATGGTAACGTTTTTATTGTACGGAACCTTTAAATAATCCGCAAAAACAAAATTTTGTAATTCATTAAACTTGGCCTTGAATATTGAAAATTTTTACGCGTATTCACTTTTGTTAATTATTTGTTACGCACTCGAATTGCAATTCTAGCTAACGGATAGGTATCAAAGTAATAGGTTAAAAAGAGAAACCATTATTGCACCCAATATTTTTTAAGATATTTTTTACAGTATTTATTTGTTTTTTGTTTAAAAATGTCATGTACCTACCATGAAATATATAATTTACTTGTTGTACTTTTGCGAAGCACTAAGATGAAGTAGGTCATGTACTTTGTGGTTATTGACAACGAAAAAAATTATGTACTAATTCGTAGTAACAAGCGACTACTTGCAGTTGATAAAGTGGTGTTATAGTTTTCAGAAATGAGGTTGTTGTTGTATTTTTTACGGATAGATTCAAGGACCAAGGCCAATCGGAGTCCATCTAAATGTTACCATTCTCTTGCGGGTAGCGTTATTAGCAAGTTCGCAAGTGTTCTAATTTTGTTTGATTTTTTTAAGTTATTGTTTACATATCTTAGTAAGGTAAGCGAACCTAAAATATATTTAATTAGCAGGCATTCCTTTTTTCGTACAATTTGATTTTAATGTCGTTTATTAAATTCTCAGAAATTAGTGTACACATTGTTTCGGGTTTTGTCGTTTCTTTTGTTTTGCACAATGCTTTTTACAAAAATGTCGTTTTGAAGTACCTTTTTTATGCAAATTGTGTACAAAAACGTCAATAAGATATTTCATGTTCAATTATTCACTTATTCCTTTCTTCGTATTTCCGCAGAAAATACGGGTTTTCTTCCTACTTTTGTAATTACATAGTAATAATGCGTTCTTCAAATAAACTAATTTCAAATTTTTTTTTCTCTTACTTTTTTGTCATTTACATTAAAACGCGTTTTTGAAATACACCATGTTCTTTCAATTTTGTATTTATCAAAATTTTATCTGGAATAGGTCATCCATAACGTTTTTTCATGTTTAATTATTTAATTATTCACTTTTCTACTTTTTATTGAATATTCAAAGGTTTGTACACATTTTTAAGTGTCAAAATGTTTTTCTTTATAACAGTTTTTTAATTTTTTTATTTTTTTAAGTTTTTGTAAATTCAATAACGTGTTTTTCAAATAAACGGTTTTATTCTAAATACAAAAATTTAAATTATGCCGTGCAAACTTAGTTTAAAACCAAAAAACGCGATAATCGAAGTAAAATGAGGTACAGCATTAAGTTAAAAACAAAGAATGTTGTAGTATTCGCGATTTTATTTCAATAAAAATGTTTTGTATTTTTGAATTTTTAAGACACGTTTAAAATTTCGAATCTATGCAAAATCGACTTGTTTTCGTTTTCGTCTCGCATTAAAACGCCTCGAGATATTGTCGTTTCGAAAATGTTTCGAGTTTACGAAAGATGTGTCTTTATTTTCGATTTAGATTTTTTTGTACGAGGGCATCTTCGAGTTTAAAAAAATGTTAAATATAGTCAAACAAATTTCAAAATCAAATTGAGCCGTAATTTGACCACAACTGGGTTATTTACGGACCGATTTTCAAAATTCAAAATTATCTTACGCTGATAAAGAAATAAACATTTTGGCCGTTTCAGTTTTTTTGACCTCGCGTGTTTTCAAACGTTATAAGCGAAAAATGTTTCCGACAAAATTTCAATCGAAAACTAAAACGTCCATAATTTTAAATTATAATCGATAAAAAAGTTTATTAAAGAAAAACGTTCCTTTTATGATCCTACCGCATAATGTTTAATAAAATTTATCATTTTTGAAATTTTTTTCAACAAATTTTCAATTGAAGACACGAATAAGTAAAATTTTTATTATTTTTATAACTTAGAAACCGTCTTACGTAAAAACTTGAATCGAAAATGAGAAGATGCGTAATTTTACAAATTTTCGAATGGCATAATCTAAACAATAAAGTTGGTTTTGTTAATAACATTTTACGCAGCGACTGTCGAAACGTTCAACGAATGCAGTGAAATAAAGTCGCGCGACCTTGGTTAAACAAATACGTTTTTACAGTCGCTCTACAATCGACCAATTAAATACTTTTTGAAACTATTTTATACTTTTTATATTTTCGCTTGATTAATTCGGTACCTATAAGCATTCTTTTAATACAGTTTTTTTAATTTTTATTTTGTTCATTTTTGTTAACAATAATGCGTTCTTAAATTACACGTTTTATCAATTATGGTACAAATTACTTCCTTTTCTTTTTAGTATTTACGTAGAAATTACAAAACAAGATTTTCTTCTCATATTTTTGTAATAATTTGAACTTACTGTCGGCGTTACAAGAGGTTTTGGTGGGCGTTGAACTGCGACTTCCCAGGATTACAAAATACTTATTTCTACAGTCGTGGAAAAAGTTATCATTATTTCGTCACTGTTTATCTTCCTTACAAAAAGTGTTTCTGTGGACATTGAACCGCAAAATTCTTAGGGTACTTTTTGGAAAAAGACCGCCACTAATCATAAACCCTAACTTTGATTTGCAAGTACATCCTCTTTCGAGTTTTACGGAGAAAGGATAATATCTTATTTTTTGTATAGTCGTGTAATTTCTCATCCTGAAGTTCTTTCAAAATCGAATAATTTTTTTATAAATTTATGTTTATAAATAATTAAAAATATTTTTGTTATATCCTTTAGTTTTTTTTTTATATTTTATGTAATAAAACATTTATTCTTGCTGTTTTTTTCTATCTTTCAAATTCTTTACAAATATTTAAAATGGGACGGAATGCGAAATTTTGAATTCGGTTTTTCACATTTTCTTACTTTACTTTCGAAACTTAAGTGCATTACGTTCGTGAAATATGTTAGTTGGTAGGTACATAAAAAACATTTTCACTTCTTTCTTGATTCGTCCATTAATGAGATTTCGATCTGCAATTTTTTAGAAGTTGATATATAAACATGTAACGTATATGATTTCACTTTTTCGTGATTGGGCCGCTAATTACTTTTTTGGGTTTTTATGAGTGAAAACTACCGACTTCGAATTTTTGTGCACTTTTTTAAGAATGACAAAAAATCGAATAATTTTAAAGAACGAAGAAACATGAGTTACAGCATTAAGTTAAAAAACAAACAATTTTGTAGTATTTACGCGAGTTTTAATTCAAAAAATGTTTTGTATCATTTTGAATTTTTAAGACTTTCGAAAAATAAAATTAGTTTCACAATCCGTTTAGAGTTGAAACTTTTTTAAAATGTAATAAAATTTAACACATGATTTTTTCACGAAGCAGTGCAGGGATTTTCATATCGCATGTTTGCAACATGCGTTTGTTGAAGATATTTTTTATAAATTTGGTGAACAAATTTCTATTTCAATTATTGTTCTTTTTCTGTATCTACCATTAAGAGTAAAAGCGTTTTTTTTGTGTCGAAAACGAAGAAATTTTCGAAAAGTACTTTTCAAACTAGAAATGAAGAGTTAATGGACAAACAAGTTTTTTGTGTTAAAGTAAATGATTTTGAATTATATATATTTTTTTTTTATTTTGTGTAAAAATCAAATTTTGGGTTCCATTAGGAAGGCTTTACACTAATTTGTATTTGTCAAAATGACAAAAAATTAACTTACTGTTTTTCTTTTTAATAACGATATAAGTAAACTTATTTCGAATTTTCTTTAAGAATTGTAGGAAAACAAAAGTGTTTTGTGATATTTTTGTGATTTCTATATTTGAAAAAACAATGGTTTTAATGAGTTTGATAAGTAGTAATTTTTGTTTCTTACTTATTTATCTTTCTTCTGAATTCTATGATTTGAGCGTTTGCATTTAAAAAAGTGCTTTTTCGTTCTTTATTTTATTTTATTATTTATTTCGATTTTTGTCCTTCTGTTTTTGAATTTATACAAAAGGAAGTACCTAGAAGTACATGTTTTTGAAATTAAAAAAAACAATTTTAAAGGATGAAGTAAAAGAGATAAAACACTAGTTGTTTTTTGTTATTAAAACATTAAAGAAATATATTGTATGATATTGTGTCACGATTTTTTTTTAGTTTAAAAGAAATAGTAGTGATATGTTTCTTTTGTTTGTTTTGTTCACAAAAAGAAGTTCACGCAAGTACATAGTTTTTGAAATTTGTGTCCACATAGACATTTTTTTTTTTTTATTGTTTACAAAGACAGTGTATATTTGGACGAGAAAAAGACGACTATTAGTATGTGTATTATGAATTTCAAAATAATTACCCCTATTACTACAAGTAACGTGAAAGTGAAATTTATGCACGACATTTTTGCTAGCA